>JAZAVI010000353.1:0-134902 GCA_036326025.1 Chrosomus eos | reverse complement strand
TTTTATTTTTTAAACAATCATTGTTTAAATATGTCATGACTAAACATGTCTTGGAATAAAAAATAAATCTGATTATTGGCTTGATTAAACTTCAGTTGTATTTTCATATAATATGGTGTGGTCATATATGGTAATTAATGATATTCTCCAATGGTCATTACATTTACCCTCAGCTCTTCTCTCTGTTATTGGTGCAGTTTTCTGGTCTGAGATGATGCCGCTCCAGTCACAGTAATGAAGCTTCTGAAGTGGAAGTGGCATCTCATCTTCCTCAGCACCAGCACTGACGGGTTGATGGTGTTCAGCCGCATGGGTGCTGGATATTGAGGATGTGCTCTGATGGGAGTCGGACATCTGAGCGCTAGAACTGAGCTTTCTCTTCAGTGCCGGACATCTGCGAAAGTGTTGAGATGAAGTGGACGGACGTCCATCATCTGGGCTCTGCTGGCTGTCTCTCTGCCACTCTCTCTCTCTCCCTGTGAGCCGGACCTGTGGACACAGAAACAAACTCACAAGACGAGGTGTTAAATATCCAGGAATAAGCTCCTGGCTCTGTGTCCAGGTCGGGCCTGGCATCCTCCTTCAAACTGCAAAAAAACAATACAAAATACAATGTAAAATGCAATGCTCCTTAGAAATACCCCTTCCCTCAGAAATACCCCTCCCAACCAGACCCATCGCCAGACCTCAGTCTTAAGGGGGCATATGAAATGCATGGGCGGGCACAATTATCATTCGCCTATAGTATGTATATTCATAATAATCATATACTCTATTTGCGCAGCTCTTACTCACATTCAATGTCCCACTTGCCTAGGCATTGATCACCTCCATGAGGCTTTAGTAGACCCATGTCCTCAATGTAGTTTGATGTCTTTGGAGATGAGACAACATCGACTGGCTGAATTAGATCCTGAGTTTAGGAGTTCCGCTCCATCAACTGGGGCAGCGCCGCATGTGAGTAGCAAACGTCTGGCCAGTGGGACTGTAAGGCCTTCAAAGAAGATGCAAACCTCTTCTGAATCAGGTACATTAACCCAGCAAGTAGCTGAGCTTGCGAATGCAGTTCAGGGCATTAAGGCCTTATTATCTGTACCCCCTGCTCGTCAAAATGTGAGCGAGGGGACAGCGGTGGATGTTTTAGCCCCTCCCTAGCCCAGGTGTGAGCTGGCATCCAGGTTTTCCAGGAGAGAACCAGACACTTTATCTATTGCGGCCTCTGACTCATTAGACCGGGAGGAACAGGATTATTATATGCCTATGGAGGGGATGGTACCTTCACATTCCCAGTTCCAACCTTCCCATAGTGACGACGCCTCTAGCCTTCAGGATGCGCCTTCAGTGTTTTTTTCTCTGCAAGACACACTCAAGATGGCGCTCGCTAAGCGGAATTTGGATCCACCCTCCTCCCTACCAGGCCAGTCAAACCTCTTGCGTCATTCAGTTTCCCAGCAGGAGGATTTCCTAATGCCAAGTTGTCCTGACTTCACAGATGTGGTTGCTTCTGCGTTTCGGTCAGCTCCTTTATCCAGGCCTGATCGTGTGGCTCGTACATTAGCGGCAATGGCTGAAGCTGATGAAAAGGGCCTTGGTAACATGCCTCCAGTCGAGCCATGTGTTTCTTCACTGGTAGTGTCACCAGATGAGGCCCTTAGACACAATCTTAGCTGTCCCAACCCAGAGTGTAGACGCACAGATGATCTGTTGGTCAGGATTTACAATACTGTCTCAGGCTTGAGTCGTGTGGGAAACTCCATGGCTCATCTTTTGTTGGCACTTCATTCCTCCGTGAGTACAGACCCACCAGATAATGCTACATCTGAGTTACTTGAGGCTTCCTTACAAGCCTTGGGGTCGATCGCTTTCTCTAGCGGAAAGGCTCTTGGGCTTACTACACAAGCTAGGCGGCAGGTTTGGCTAGCACAGTCTAGACTTCCAGAGGCATGCCGTAACAATCTTCGTCAACTACCACTGGTACCTGGGCAGATTTTTGGTCCAGCCGCTCAAGAAGCTCTTGAACGCAGAGTTCGTGCAGTGGAGTCTCTGTCCCAGCACTTTGAACGCAGTGTGAGTTATGGACCATCCTCACATCAAAACGTCATATAAATCCATTCCAACACAGGCAGGGACAGTCTTACAGGATTGGACAGCAGGCTACTCGATCTGGGTATGACTCGAGAAGGGAGGCATCTCGTGCTCGTAGACCACCTGCTCGCCCTGCAGCGACTTATCGTCGCCCCCCCCAGGGGTAGGGAAACCGCTCCCCATCGTCGTTGATGGTCCAGGGTCTGTGATGGGACACTTTTCAACCTCTCAACTACAACTTTGGAGAGGGATTACAAACAACAAGTGGCTCCTCGACACACTCGACAGGGGATACTGTCTTCAGTTCCATCACAGACCCCAATTATGCACACACACTCGGCCCACAGTGGTTCGGGACCCTCGTCAAGCTCTTGCTCTATCTCTCGAGGTCCAGAAGCTACTGAAAAAGGGTGCAGTAGAGCAGGTAGACCCCCAAGTCCATCCAGGGGGATTTTATTCAAAGTACTTCCTAGTTCGCAAAAAGGATGGAAGTTTCAGGCCAATCTTGGACCTCAGACGGTTGAACAGGAGTCTCAAACATCTTCCTTTCCGCATGCTGCATGTGAAGGATGTCCTACAAGCAGTCGAACCCGGCATGTGGTTTACCTCTGTGGATCTAAAGGATTCATATTTCCATGTGCCCATTGCACCTCATCACAGAAGGTTTCTTCGGTTCACATTCCAGGGCAGGACATACCAGTATCGAGTCCTACCATTTGGCCTCTCCCTCTCTCCCTGTGTATTCACACGGTGTATGCAGGTGGCACTGGAACCTCTACAACGAGAGGGCATGCTGATTCTCCCTTACCTGGACGATTGGCTGCTTTGTGCCAGATCACCTCAGCAAGTAGCAAACAACACACAGCGCCTACTGGAGCATGTTACTGCGTTAGGACTGAGGGTAAACCTAGAGAAAAGCTGCCTTACTCCATGCCAGTCAATATGCTTTCTGGGATTGCATCTGGACTCCAGAATAATGAGGGCTACCCTCACAGCACACAGGAGGCAAGCTATACGAGGAGCAATAGCGAGGTTCCAGGTTCGGCGCAAGCTGCCATATATCCACTTCTTACGACTAGCGGGCCTTCTCACGGCGGCCTCATCGGCCATTCACTTAGGACTTTTACACCTTCGTCCTTTTCAGCGTTGGTTGATAGCCAGATGGTTGTCAGCAGTTCACAACCGACATACCCTTGTTTTAGTGACAACCAGTTGCTCTGTCTCCCTGAGGCTTTGGAGATGGGAACAGTTTCTACAAGGAGGTGTACCAATGGGACCACCCCCAGCACGCAGAGAAGTAGTGACAACAGATGCCTCTCTCTCCGGATGGGGAGGGCTGTGGCAACACCAAGGCGTGCAGGGGAGTTGGACCTTGCAGCAGATGACATCTCACATCAACATCCTAGAGCTGTGGGCAGTGCTCTTCACCCTAAGACTCTTCAGACAGGAGTAATCGGGCAGGCACATCCTGGTGCGGACAGACAACACCACAGTGGTGTTTTTAATCAATCACCAAGGGGGCACGAGGTCTCTACCTTGCCTTTGGCTTTCAAGAGTGCTACTGTTGAGGGCAAACCAGGACTTCCTGTCGATCAGGGCGGCACACATTCCCTGTCACAGCAACAGTGTGGCAGACTTACTCTCTCGGTCGGGTCCGAAACCAGGGGACTGGTGTCTGCACAGGGCGGTAGTTAAATCAGTTTGGGGACTTTATGGGACCGCAGCAGTCGACCTCTTTGCCAGCAGGGAGACAACACATTGTCCGCTGTGGTTTGCAGAGCAGGAAGAGCAGGGGTCACTAGGCCAGGATGCCGTGGCCCACGACTGGCCAGACCTCCTCCTCTATGCGTTCCCTCCAATTCCACTTCTTTGGCCTGTGCTGTGGCGTGTGCAGGTGAGACGACACAGGCTCATTCTAGTGGCACCCTGTTGGCCAGCAAGGCCATGGTTCAGTCTGCTGTTGGCCCTTACGACTGGCCCACCACAGCCATTTCCAGTTCGGAGGGACCTATTGTCACAAATGAACGGGGAGCTTTGGCACCCCTCACCGGGCAAGTTGAGTCTATGTGTATAGCCCCTGTGGTTGAGCAGGAGCTCTCACAGTGTTCCGCAGATGTGAGGAACACAGTCATGAATGCAAGAGCCCCATCAACACGTCGCACTTATGCCAGTAAAGGGAAGATCTTTGTTTCATGGTGTACGGATCGGTCTGTTAACCCAGTCACTTGCTCCATCAGTTAAGTGTTGGAATTCTTACAACATTTATTGGACACTGGGCGGTCCCCAGCGACTCTAAGGGTATTCGTGGCAGCCTTGTCAGCACATTGGAACCCCTTGGGGGGAAATCGATTGGTGCAGAAAAATTGGTGGTGGCTTTCCTTAAAGGAGCAGTACGTCTTAATCCACCGGTGCGGATAATGCATACCCAGTGGGATCTTCAGATGGTGCTTAACAGTCTGCGTTTACCGCCTTATGAACCACTTGAACAGGCTGATATTAGAAATCTTTCAATGAAGACTGCTTTACTCTTACACGCAAAGATTGTCGCAGACGAGCTGAACCGTGGCAGTTACCGGTACACTGAAAATGTTTTCGCCGCACTTTGTGGGCTCGGGAAACTGAAATCCGCGCGCGCGCGCGCCCTCGGTGCTTGAATACGGCGACTCGGCTCGCTGACAACGGTAGCTGGCTGTTTCATATGAGACATCCCGATTGCTTTGAATGGGGAACGTTTTGTGAACAGGGAACATGAAGGCCTGCCGTGCGCGTTTCTGAAACGTAAGTTAAGCTTCATTTGCTCTTTAGTCGTTATTTAAGATGCTGAACCTGCTGATGATATAATGTGCTTGCGGACATTTCATTTGTGTGTGTATACGCACATGTAAAGAGATTTGCAACAGTAATTTGAGGAGGTGAAATGTGATTATTTGGAAAATCCCTGTAATGACTGCTTAAAGAATAATGCCAGCAGGCCTTTGCCTCCTGCATAAACTTTAATATTGTTGACATTTTGGGCACACGCGCGTTGCACACTATTTGCGTTATATGTAGGCCTTTGGCATATTGGTCTTTGTGTGTTGTTGCTGGTTTTGCGTTATATCATGGCATATTGGTCTTTGTGTGTTGTTGCTGGTTTTGCGTTATATGTATGGCATATTGGGCTTTGTGTGTTGTTGCTGGTTTTGTGTTATGTATGGCATAACGTTATTGGTCTTCATGTGTTGTTGCTGGTTTTGCGTTATATGTATGGCATATTTACGGTGGCCGAGAGAGTTCAACGTGCTGCAACCTAAAGAAGACGCATGCAAATAGAAAAAAATGCATGCAAATAGAAAAAAACGCATGCAAATAGAAAAAAACGCATGCAAATAGAAAAAAACGCATGCAAATAGAAAAAAACACCCGCAAATTAAGAAAACATCTTCATCAGTTTCACAACACACGTGTGCTCCAAATACTCACAACACAACCAAATAGAGAAACGCGCTGCAAAAGCTCACAACACAACCAAATACAGAAACGCTGCAAGTAACACAGACCACAACGAAATGTTTCCGGGAACCAAATAAGTGACGGACCCGACTGGGACGTGATAGACAGGACTTACAGCAAAGAACGTTTATTGACAAGAAGTGAAAGCGTATATTTTTATAAATTAACTATAATTTTAAATAATATTGTAATATATTGTATATATAAACAATATTATAATATAGTGTAATATTATACTTTTTTATAGTTCTTCTATACTCTTTGCTTACAGCTCAAAATTCTACTTTATTTTATTTTATAAAAAAAATAAAAAATTTCCCCTGCAAAACACTCAGATATTCATTTTTTATGAATACAACTTATAAGATAAAAAAGTATTAACAATATGTTCAATTCATTCAGAATACAAATGAAAAAGAACAATGAGCTGAAAACTAAATATAAATAAAAAGATAGAGAGAAGACGAACATGAAGGCAAGATATTAATCTATACATCAGTTACACTATACAAATTTTTTCATGTTATGTTTAAATTTTCATAAAGAAAAGTTTCATAAGAAATGTTAGTTAATGTAGGGTCCAAAGTTTTAAAGTTGAGACACTGACACACATAACGGATATAAATGCATATTGTAACATTTCTTTTTTGTAAAGTAAAAATAAACAAATACATTTATTTGCAACCGTTATGTTAACAGCATTATATTTCTGTCGTCAGAACAGCTATTCAGCTGATGGACAACTGTTGCGTTGTCATGGGAACATCCCGGGTGAAAATAATTACGTTGGAAATTACGTTGTCTTTCATTGCTCCCTTCATCAAGTGTGTTCCAAACGGCTGTATAAATGGCACACTAGTGCCATGCTCACTCCAAAGTCCCACTTGAAGAGCTCTGCCATCTGCCCTTCGAAGGGAGTAGGGCATAGGGATGCTCACGAGCAATAAGCACGTCCCAGCCAGGTCCGTCACTTATTTGGTTCCCCGGAAACATTTCCGTTGTGGTCTGTGTTACTTGCAGCGTTTATGTATTTGGTTGTGTTGTGAGCTTTTGCAGCGCGTTTCTGTATTTGGTTGTGTTGTGAGCTTTTGCAGCGCGTTTCTCTATTTTGTTGTGTTGTGAGTATTTGGAGCACACGTGTGTTGTGAAACTGATGAAGATGTTTTCTTAATTTGCGGGTGTTTTTTTATATTTGCATGCGTTTTTCTGTTTGCATACGTTTTTTTCTAATTGCATGCGTCTTCTTTAGCTTGCAGCACGTTGAGCTTTCTCGGCCTCCGTACATATTGGTCTTTGTGTGTTGTTGCTGGTATACGTTTCAAATAGAGGGGCAGCACAATTGTTTTTCACCTAGAGCGGCAGAAGTGCATTTGCCGGTCCTGGGGTTGAGTTTCCATAAACATTAAAGTTTTTTGTTTTGTGTTCATTCTAAGAACACGTACACGTTATCTCATGTTTAGTCTGTTTAGACCTTCCCATACCTACTATTGTTATTAGCTAGCAGGAAAGAAAAAAAAAGCTGTAAAGCACATTGGGGGAGCTTGACAGGGGTATGGCTTATCTAAATGAGATGTAAATGAGCGCTATTGTCACTCCCAGCTGCAGAGAGAGGTGAGAACTGCAGATCTTTAGAGGCGGTTTTCTCCACTTTTAGTTTTTCTGAGTGCCTACCTTCAAATGGCCACAACTTAGCGTGCGCCTCTGAAGTAAAAATGAAACTAATCCAATCCTGATTGGTGCTGCGTCGTGACGTAACATGTGACGGCATAACCGGAAGCATAAAGGTGACGCTGACGCATAGAATGCCAGCTATCGCTCTTCAGCAAGCGCTCTCTGTGAAACTGTCTGTCTTATTTGATGTTGTTTGTCTGTGTTAAGCTCTATATTATGGCGAGTGAACAATACACTAAGTGTGTGCACCCCTGCCGAAGATTATATGCCACGGGTGGGGACACGTATCTGCTGTGTGTGTGTGTGTGTGTATTGTTTAGGGGCGCAGCACGCACAGTCAGCGCCTCGAGAGGGCTGCCTGTGATACTGTGAAGCACTTCCTATTAGAGTGCTGCGCTCCCGCTTGGCTATATTATTTCACTGATGATGGCCAGGCTCGCGATCCCCGCGATTCGGGTCCCGCGTCCGTTGAGGCAGCGCGACGGCTTAGATCGTGGAGATCGCAGAAGGATCTCGCGGATGAGAACGAGACTGCTGAGGCACCTTTTCTCTCATCATCCGCAGATTCTATTACACTCGTTCACGACGCAGACGCCCGCGATGCGGCTTCTTCTGCCCGTGACGAGTGCCCAGTGCTCGAGCTATCTGTTTATAAGGAAGTAGATGTGCTCAGCATCGGGAACGAGCAACATGAGTCACACTCGCCGGCTTATGTTTCTGCTTATGTAGAGCTCGTGTTGTTGTGATGAGTGCTGTGGCCAGTATTAAATAAATAAATAAATAAATATATTTAAATATATAAGCTGGCCACAAAATAACCAGGATGATCCCCGTCAAAATGAACTAGACGAGAGATTCCTGCAGCACCGTTCACAAACTCAGCCGGGGCTTACTGTTTTTCTCAGATCTTTATAAAAAAAATATATATATATATATGTGTAGATCCTGTGAGAAACCCCACACTTTACGTATCTCACCACATTCATTATATGTTTATTCGAATGTGGTGGGTGCGAGAGAGTCGGGTTATGGCAAGATGCCACAGATGGAGGAAGCTTTAGTGAGTTTTCTTTCTGCTGATCTGGCATCTTTGCTTTAAGCCCCAGTGCTGCCCAACAAACCGTGCAGGGACACCTCTGCACTGGTTGGCTGGGCTTATATGGTGCAGGAAATCGATGTTGCTCTTCCCCCGTTAAAAACGTTTCGGGACACATCGGTTTCCAGCGAACGCAGGCTGCACTGTCCGCCCCACAGGCTTGCGGCCAGGCAGCTTTCGCGTTCGCCCATCGAGAATCGTTTTTCGGTCCAGCCCTGCCGGACACCCGCTTCAGGGGGTCAGGAACGAATCCCGATTAATACCCGAAGCCAGGCTCGAGAGCCTGGTTCCTTTGGTAAAATATTTCAAGAAAAAAAAAAAAAATGGGTCAGGCTGGTGCGTGCCTGCACTCTATGATGATTTTGCACGCGTACAAGGCCGATCTTTTTAAAGATCTAAATAAGGGAATATTTCCTGTTGGCCGCTCCGCTATCTCCTTCTGGCCTGTTTTCCAACGCTGTCACTACAGTCGTTGACAGGTTTCAGGAAGCGAAAAAAAAAAAAAAAAAGAGGGCAGTGGTTCCAGAACAGGCTCGGGTTATGGAACAAGAGGTACAGACTCTACTGGAATTAAGGGGCCATAGAATGTGTTCCCCTACCAGACAGGGAGTCCGGTTTTACAGCCGGTACTTTATAGTTCCAAAGAAGGATGGCGGACTGAGGACCCCTTTTTTAGATCTAGGGCTTTTTGAATCGTTCTTTGAGGAGATTCAGGTTCAAAATGCTTACTGTTACCATTATCGTGAACCAAATCAGATCCGAGGACTGGTTTGTCACGATGGATCTAAAAGACGCTTATTTCATGTCTCCATCCTTCCATGTCACAGGAGGTTCCTGAGGTTGCTTTCGGGGGTGAAGCATACCAATATCGGGTTCTTCCGTTCGGCCTAGCACTCTCTCCCCGCAGGTTCACAAAGTGTACGGATGCGGCTCTGGCTCCACTGAGGCTTCAGGGCATCCGTATACTGAATTACATCGACGACTGGCTCATATTGACCTAGTCTCAGGAAATGGCAGTTCGGCATCGAGATGTCGTCCTTGGCCACATTCAGAACCGGGGGTTGAGGCTCAACACTAAGAAAAGGTGTTGGACCCAGCTCAGAAGACTACCCTTCTGGGCGTGGTACGGAATTTGGTTACGATGCGGGCACATATGTCTCTCGCTCGTATCGAATCCATCCTGGCCATGGTGTCCAGGATAAAGCTAGGCCAGGCCATCATTGTAAAGCAATTTCAAAGACTGCTGGTCCTCATGACAGCGGCATCCAACGTAATTCCTTTGGGCCTGCTTCACATGAGGCCCCTTCAATGATGGCTCAAAAGCCAAGGGTTTTTTCCCCAAGGGGAATCTGTTCCGTATAACAAAGGTTACGCGCAGATGCCTTCGTTCCCTATTAATATGGAAGAAACCTTGGTTCTTGTCCCAAGGTCCAGTGTTAGGGGTGTCATGTCGCCGGGAAACTGTTTCGACAGACGCTTCCCTCGCTGGCTGGGGCGCGATCTCGGACGGCCGCTTTGCCAGGGGTCTGTGGCAGGACCATCATCATTCTTGGCATATAAATTGCCTAGAGATGTTGGCTGTGTTCAGGGCTCTGAGGAGCTTCCTCACAGACGTCAAAGGTTACCACGTCTCAGTGGTAGCTTATCTGAACCGACAAAGGACACTCAGATTGTGACCTCTATCCAGATTGGCGCATCTGATCATTTTATGGTCCCAAGGGAAATATTATCTATAAGAACAATATATGTCCTGGGGGTTCTGAATTAGGGAGCAGACATCCTGTCGAGGCAGGGGCTGAGGCCCGGGAATTGAGACTCCATCCAGAGGTGGTGGAGTTGATATGGCAGAGGTTTGGACCAGTGGAAGTAGATCTGTTTGCGTCTCGAGGGACGTCCGTCCAACTATCCACTTTGGTTCTCCCTCACTCATCCAGCCCCGCTAGGGCTTGGATGCCATGGTACAGGCCTGGCCGAGGCTTCGCCTGTACGCTTTTTCCCCGATCGCTCTGCTCCCGGGAGTCCTGGAGAGGGTCAGTCAGGAGGGCATCAGTCTTCTTCTGGTAGCCCTGTGTTGGCAAGCCCGAGTATGGTTTTCAGACTTAATTTCACTCCTGATAGCTCGGCCATGGCAGATTCCTCTGAGGAGGGATCTGTTGTCTCAGGCGGAGGGCACTATATTCCATCCTTATCCAGAGCTGTGGAAATTGTGGGTCTAGCCTCTGAGGGGGCTCAGTACCTAGATGCTGGTCTATCATCTGGGTGGTCGAAACCATACTTATCTCTAGGGCTCCGTCTACTAGGAGATTATATGGCCTCAAGTGGAATGTTTTTCCACTTGGTGTAGAGAACTTGAGTTAGGCCCAGTTAACTGCCCAATGGCTTCAGTTCTGGAGTTTCTTCAAGATCATTTCTCTGCGAATCTCTCCCCATCCACACGTAGGGTGTACGTGGCTGCCATTGCGGCATTCCATGCACCACTAAATGTTGGGCCTTTGGGGAGGCACCAACTGGTCATACTATTTCTCCATGGTATTGGAGAATGAGACCGACAGTCAGGTCCAGGGTTCCTTCCTGGGACCTGGCGGTGGTTCTCGAAGGGCTATTCCTGGCTCCCTTCGAATACCTCCAGTCGGCTTCGCCTAGGACCTCACGTTCAAGATAACCTTTCTCTTAGCTATTTCTTTACAGAGACTGGGAGATCTCCAAGCCCTGGCATTATCGCCACCTTGCTTGAGATGTGCCCGTGGCGGAGTTAAGGCCATCCTGCATCCGAGACCCAGCTATGTGCCTTAAATGCAATTTATCATGGCTAGGTCCATGGTCCTGCAAGTATTTCATCCTCCACCTCATGTGTCGGCAGAAAAGGAGAGGTTCCTTGCTCTGCCAGTCAGAGTTCCAAGTATTTACCTTGAGAGGTCCTCTTCTTGGAGGAGGTCGGACCTACTGTAGTGTGTTTTGGATCACCTATTAGGGGCTCCCGGCTTTACAAACCATAAGTAGGCCTACAAGGTGTGCAATTTGCCTTCACCTTTGGCCGTTAGGGCTCTTTCTACTAGAGGCATGGTGTCCTCTAGGGCCCTCCTTTCGGGAGTTCTTATCCAGGAGATCTGTGAGGCAGCCAGTTGGGCTACCCCACACACTTTTATTAGGTTCTATATTCTGCACCTCCCTAGTACGCCTGGCGCACATGTGCTCTCGTCCTAGCTGAGTGCCTGAATCAGTTTCACTCCGGGGCAGGCCTGTTTTCGGTGCGTGGCCTAGTGGGCATTCGTTCCCCAAAGTATCGATTCTCGATGCATTGTTGACTTCCCTCAATAGGGAACGTCTCGGGTTATGACTATAACCCTTGTTCCCTGAGAAGGGAACGAGACAATGCATCGCTCTGACACGCCCCTCGAGGCCTTAGAGCATCTTGCTTCATCGCGAGGCTGGCATTCTATGCGTCAGCGTCACCTTTATGCTTCCGGTTATGCCGTCACATGTTACGTCATGACGCAACACCAATCAGGATTGGATTAGTTTCATTTTTACTTCAGAGGCGCACGCTAAGGGAGCGTCCCCAAAGTATCGATTCTCGATGCATTGTCTCGTTCCCTTCTCAGGGAACAAGGGTTATAGTCATAACCCGAGACGATTTCCATGTTTTACACATCGTTGGAAAGCTTGGAGACTACACTTTCAGAATCTGTGAATAACTCAAAATGCCCCAGAACCGACTTGTGTCCCTAGTTTCCGTAACTGGTCACATTTCGAAACAGTCCAGAATAACGGCAACACGCTTCCCAAAGGCATCCACAAACTGATGGGGCATAGTTGCATGCAGCGCATCTCGTCCTGGCCAGTTAATCAAAGGGCTGGTGCGCGTATGCAAAACATTTATGATGTTACTGAAGGTTTTGGAAAAAGTTTTTCTGTCTACACAAAAGAGGTGGGCAATGTGTTGTATTGGTAAATTTAGTCTAATGCGCATGAGAGTCAGGAAAAGCATCTGAAAAGGTGACAGTACTTTACTACTCTGTGTCACGTACGGTCCAACACAGGCTAGAACACCCATGACAACGTCAAGGTGTGGAAGTCCGGTGTAGTACTTCACTTTGACTTTGTCATCCTTCAGGAAATGTTCATCCATTTTTCTCTGGCCAAGCTCACATTTCAGGGCCGTATTCTCTTCCAGCAGCCGGTCGATTTCATCGTGCCGAAACTGACAGAAGTCACATTCTGTCAGCAGTCTCTGGTCAGCTCCATTCTCTACTGGTGTCTCCACTGTGGATCAAATAATGATTTTTTTTAGCTAAATGTGCCACATGCAGCTGCAACAGCAACAAAAACAATATAAGGTCTTGTATCTGCTGGCTCTGTAAGGGTTACCTGGTGGAACAAGGTCTTAAATAACTGTCTCATCCATCGCAGGTGTACTGTCAGTCCTTTGCCGTTTTCTCTTTTCCTGTCTCTCATAGCGTGCAGTCTATGTAGCCTTCTTCTCAGTGTGGCCCAGGTTTAGTAATGGTGCCCAATCCGCATGCGAGTTGTACATTTCATTTGCTGGTTTTCCTGGTAACACAACCAAAATGATCATCCCATAGCAGAAGTGTTGAAAACATATAGAACCATAATGTTATATGTGTATGTATGTGGTGTCGCAGTTGAAGGAAAGAAACTATGTATAATAAAGGAAATCGTCTCGGTTACGAATGTAGCCCTCGTTCCCTGAGTGAGGGAACAGAGACGTTCCGTCGGATGACGACGAATGGGGTTTCGCTTAGAACACCTGTCGACTTCGAGTATACAAAACGAGCCAATGGCAAAGAAATGCCATGGGTCTGTGGAATTTGCATGACGTAACTCCACCCCACCTCGTGGGTATAAAAGGAGGAAGTCCTGCAATATGCAGATATGTTTCTTCGCTGAGGAGTCGAGACTGAACTCAGGAGATCCCTGCGGTATACAGCGGAAGTGGCAAGAAGACGGAACGTCTCCGTTCCCTCACTCAGGGAACGAGGGTTACATTCGTAACCGAGACGCTCCCTTTCGTTCGTCACTCTGAGTTCCGTCGGATGACGACGAATGGGGTTACCAGTCTAATCACGCCACCTTCACAGCTGTCTTCCAGTGCCCTGCGTAAATCTGAGATCCCCTTCATGAGACAAGTAGGACTCCTATTTAACACAGGAATACCAAGGTACACTGGGGAGCATATCTCATAGTTTAGAGGAAATATGCAAAATATTGCCAGCCCAAACGGGGGGGGGGGGGACTTAGAGAATACACATATGACCCGAAGGATGCATATGGGGAATACACTGGGGTATCCAGCCGCAGGTGGAAAAATTTTTAAACCCCAGGGGTGGCAAGGTGGCTTGCCAAGGGAAAGACACATGCTCAGAGAGGCTTACAGTGGGAATACACATGTGGGGGTTGCTCCGGAGAGGGACCATGCACACGGGAGGCACCTAGCCGACGCTCAGGCAAGAGACACTGGGTCGACGTCAGGAGTGCAGGAGGAACTCAGGGCTTTCGGGGAAGCTCACCTGAGGAGAATATCGCACGCATCCAGTCCGTGGAGTGAAATGGCGAGCAAGCGAAGACACCCAACGGACTCCCATGTTAGCTTGAAAAAGACAGTACACGGGAGGAGACTGGCTCCACTCGGAGATTGTAAAATCTGCGAATGTGTTAGGTGTCGCCCAGCCTGCAGCTCTGCAGATGTCTGTTAGCGAGGCGCCATGCGCTAGAGCCCAAGAGGACGCCACACTCCGGGTGGAGTGGGCGGTCACACCAAGGGGGCACGGTCGGCCTTGCTGCTGGTATGCCAAAGCAATGGTGTCCACTATCCAGTGAGACAACCTCTGCTTGGAGAGAGCCTTTCCCTTCAGCTTCCCACCATAACAGACAAAGAGCTGGTCTGAGGTCTTGAAACACTGCATCCTGTCTACATAGGTGCGGAGAGCACGTACTGGACAGAGCAGTGCCAAAGCTGGGTCTGCCTCCTCGGGGGCAGCGCTTGCAGGTTCACCACCTGGTCCCGAAAGGGAGTGGTAGGAACCTTGGGCACATATCCAGGCCGGGGTCTCAGGATCACGTGAGAGTAAGCCGGCCCGAATTCCAGGCACGCTTCGTCAACGGAGAATGTGTGCAGGTCCCCTACCCTCTTGATAGAGGCCAATGCAACCAGGAGCACTGTCTTCATTGACAGGAGCTTAAGCTCCACTGATTGCAAAGGCTCAAAGGGAGCACTCTGCAGGGCAGTTAGAACCACTGCGAGGTCCCAAGAGGGAACGAGAGGAGGGCGAGGAGGATGTAATCTCCTGGCTCCTCTAAGGAACCTGATGACCAGGTCGTGCTTTCCCACAGACTTACCTTCTATCAAGTCATGGTGTGCGGCGAGAGCGCACACCCATCCTGAAGGAAGGAAAGCACAACGCTGATCGGGCATTTCCGGGGGTCTTCTCGGTGAGAAGAGCACCAGGTGACGAAGAGGTTCCACTTCAACGCATAGAGGTGTCTCGTGGACAACGCTCTAGCGGAAGTGATGGTAGCCACCACCGTAGGTGGTAGAGTACTCAAACCTACCTGGTCCCGTCCAGAAGCCACATGTGGAGGCTCCAAAGATCGGGACGAGGGTGCCACAGGGTGCCCCGTCCCTGAGAAAGAAGGTCCTTCCTCAGAGGTATGGGCCAAGGAGATGCTGTCGCGAGGAGTATGAGTTCGGAGAACCAGGTCCGGGTGGGCCAGTAGGGCGCAACCAGAAGGACCTGCTCCTCGTCCTCCTTGACCTTGCGCAAGAAATGCGCAAGAAGGCTCACTGGGGGAAACGCATACTTGCGGCCCTGCGGCCAGCTGTGCACCAGTGCATCCGTGCCGAGCGTGCCCTCGGTCAGGGAATAATACAGGGCGCAGTGGGTCGAGTCGTGGGAGGCAAACAGATCTAACTGTGCGTCGCCGAACTGGTCCCAAATCAGCTGGACCGCTGGGGATGGAGTCGCCATTCGCCAGGGAGGGGCTGAAACCGTGAGAGCTCGTCGGCTGCACAGTTCAGGGCTCCGGGAATGTAAATTGCTCGAAGCGACCTCAGATGCTTCTGACTCCATAAGAGGAGGTGGCGAGCGAGTTGCGACATACGGCGCGAGTGTAGACCACCTTGATGGTTGATGTACGCTACTGGCGGTATTGTCTGATCAGACTAGTACGTGTTGACCCCTGAGCAGCACTCAAAAGCGGTGCGGGGCAAGGCGTACGGCCAGCAACTCATGCCATACTGCAACACTACATGCGAGTATCACCAAGCTTCAGGAGCAACCTTGCTCAACACCTAAGTGTGAAGAAATTCACTGAACTTTCAGGGGCATTTCTGCTCAAACCTGAGTGTGATAATCTCACTGAATTTTTCAGGAGCATTTCTGCTCAACATGAGAGTGTGACAGCACGTCCATTGCACATGGCGCCCCAGCCCCTGGTGGCATCTGTTGAGACAACAACATGCCGGGAAGCTCGTTCCAGGGGCACTCGGGCCCGTAGAAACTGAGGTTCGACCACGGGGTGAGTACTGACGGCAGGTCGGAGTAACTGGTACTCGGAGGTGCCGCGTTGCCATGCCCACCTCGGGACTCGGTCGCGAAGCCAAAGCTGAAGCGGTCTCATATGAGGCAATCCGAGCGGCATTGCCGCGGCTGCAGATGCCATATGCCCCAGGAGCCTCTGAAAAAGTTCAGTGGAACCGGACTCTTGTCTTGGATTTGTCTCAGACAAGTCAGCAGTGACTGCGCGCGCTCGCTCGTAAGCTGCGCGGACATGGCGACCGAGTCGATGTCCATACCGAGAAAAGAGATCCTCTGCTCGGGGCAAAGTTTGCTCTCTTCCCAGTTGACCTGAAGGCCCAAGCGAGCTAGGTGCCGGAGCACGAGGTCCCTGTGTTCGTAAACCTGGTCTCGAGAGTGAGCTAGGATCAGCCAGTCATCGAGATAGTTCAGGATGCGAACCCCGTGAACCCGAAGGGGAACAAGGGCTGCCTCGACGAACTTCGACAGGGCTGAGAAAGGGCTAGGCCGAAAGGGAGAACCGCGTACTGGTATGCCCGCCCCTCGAAAGCAAACCGGAGGAACGGTCTGTGTCGAGGAAGAATGGAGACATGAAAGTAGGCGTCCTTCAGGTCGATCGCTGCAAACCAATCCTGGGGCCGCACACATTCGAAAATGCGTTTGGCAGTGAGCACTTTGAACGGCATCCTGTGTAAGGAGCGATTCAGCACGCGCAAGTCCAGGATTGGTCGTAACCCACCGGTTTCTATGGGGACAATGAAGTAAGGGCTTCGCCAGAAGGGTGGCAATCTTGGCTCTCATGATGGGGGCATTGCCACCGACCAGAGTGGAGCGGACTCCCCTGAAGCGGGGAGGAGACCGTGCGAACTGAATCGCATAGCCGAACCTGATGGTGCAGTCGACCCAGCGACAGACAGGGAAGCTCTACCACAGGCGTCCCCCGGAGGGGCAGCGAAGCGGAGTAACTGGCCCGGATGTGGGTGGCATAGCGGCCCGGTGTGGGGGCACAGTTAACATCCGCGCCTGGACAGAAGAGGCCAGGGAAGGACCAGCGTTCCACGGGGGCCTGCTCTGTCGGGGGTCTGGCGACAGAGGGGGACAGGGCGAAACGGTCCGCGGACGGCACGCCGTGTCAACCACCTCTGGGACAGAGGGGGACGAGGAGAGCACGGCTTGTGGGCGGCGCTCTGTGTCGTCCGAGAACTCTGTGGGCTCAGAGACGAGAGAGTCAGTTCTTTCTGAATAAGGAAACTTCCCCAGCCCTCCACCGGGGAAAGGAGTGGTCCTGCTACCAACTCCTGGAAAGAACTGAGACTCATCTCTGAGCAGTCCATCTCAAAAGTGCCGCTTAACCCAGCATTTAGCGGGGGGGGGGGGGGGGGGGGGTTTGGCTGGAAAGGGCTGTGGCATCCTCCCTACGGTCTTCCAGAGCCAGCCCATTTCTGGTGAACGGGGGGGTTGGAACTGTGTGAGGGCGCCTTCGGCGGTGGGCAAACTGAGGGATCTGATCGGACGGCGGGGCCGTCGGGCAGAATAACGTCAGTCTGTTCACGGGCGGTTGAGAACTGTTGGGCAGAAGCACTCAACCGCACCGCCGAAGAGGCCGACCTGGGATATGTGGGTGTCGAGCAGACGGGTCCGCCTGACATCCTGCACATCAGACCGGTCAGCCTCAGTCTGGTGAACATCACCTGACTCCGGGAGCGTACGGCCACTTTCGTCGCTCGGAGAGCAAGGTCAGTGGCGGCGCGCAGCTCACTGAAGAGCCTCGGGTCAGTCCCGCCCTCGTGCACATCCATGAGCATCTGGGTCAGGAGACCAGCAGAACGGTCATGGGAACCAGTGAGGCGGCTGCCTGTCCTATGGCACTATAGGATTTCGCCACAGAATAGTGTAGACGAAAAGAACTACAGGCTTCGGACAGGTGCTTAGGATTGCGCTGGGAAGCACTCTGAGGACACAGTAGCATCGCAACAGAGCGTTCAACCGGGGGGACCCCAGTGTACCCATGGGCAGCGGCCGTGAGGGGAGGAAAGGTGGATGAGACCAACGAGCGGTCCCGAGAAGACAAGGGGTCTTCCAGGACTTCGAGATCTCATCATGCACGTCCGGGAGGAAGATATTGGGGATTGCCGTGGACGCGGGTCGGCGGCCTCACCCAAAAATCAATCGTCCCAGGAAAGCATGGCCGTCATCTCCGGATCAGACTCAGGCACAGCCATATGCAGACCAGAAGGTGGCAGCTGTGACGAGTCGTGATTTCCAGAAGAATAAGACCACCTAGTGATGCTGCTACAGACACAGCATCAACCTCTGTAGCTTCAAATGAAAACACACGGGCCACCCATTTTTTTTTTTTTTTTGGGTAGACTCGTGGAATCATCAGTTCGCTAGCGGGCACCGTCATGCAGGGGGGTTTGGCGCGTGGACAGATAGTCGGCGCCTATGCCAAACCGTAACCCTCAGATCACCCTGGCCACCAGCCGAAGTAGCACCCTCGGGGGGGCATTAGATCGGGGTGTGGCAGAGGGGACTCTCACTCTTGCAAGTTCACTGAGTCTCGACCGTAATGACGCGATGATCACGTTCCCAGAGAGAACATGAGTCACCCACGAGCGCTGTTCAAGCATGATCAAAGCCCAAACACACTAGACAGCGCTGGTGCCCATCAGAGTCCGATACTAGTCCGCTGCAACCAGAAATGCACGGGCGAGCCGTCTTTAAAAAGACGTGCCGCGTACAAGCTCTTTTACGAGAGGAGAGAAAAAACTCTTTGATGTTGAAGCGCGCGGGGAGACACACACACACACTGGCAGATCACTGCACAGATCAGCAGGCACTGTGAGCTTGCCGCAGATCGCCATCACACCAACACCGGAGAGAAAGGCTCGTCTCGTAGAGTGAAGTCAGAGATGACTGTGGAGTGAAGAAATACTCTTGGCTCCGAAGCGAAAACATATCTGCATATTGCAGGACTTCCTCCTTTTATACCCACGAGGTGGGGTGGAGTTACGTCATGCAAATTCCGCAGACCCATGGCATTTCTTTGCCATTGGCTCGTTTTGTATACTCGAAGTCGACAGGTGTTCTAAGCGAAACCCCATTCGTCGTCATCCGACGGAACTCGGAGTTACGAACGAAAGGGAACGTACACCTTCTTTAACTTACCAGAATGAAAATGCAGGGAACACACTCTCATCGACACCGGCATACTGTGGAAGGTTATATTTGGTCCTCTTACAGCCGAGATCTAAGCGAGCCAACGACTCTTTATTATCTCGGATACTTAATCTCCGTTGGTGCGCCTCCAAGCAGGAAAGCGGTAGAAAGTTCTTTTCGATCTTTTCCCCATGGTGATTATGTGTTGCGCTGTTACACCCCACAATACAGCAACGGTTTACCATGGTTGAAATAGTAACGCTAAATGAATCAAATTAAGACACACAACTGAGAGGAAGTACGTCTATAAACAGTGTGCAGTAGTCCGAGTAGCAGTAAAGGAAGCAATCAAAATGGCGGCCACGCCAAGTAATGATGTCACAATGCCCAAGCCCTATTACGGTACATTATTTTCAACCACAAAGTATCATTATTTCTGTGTTAAAATAATTCAAAGTTTTAGGTTAAAAGTTTATATGTCGGATATAAACACTGATGTCTACATTAGTGATCAAATAACCCTTTGAAAGTAACTTTTACGCTTCACATAAAGATTGCATAGCCATCATATTGTTGCGCCAGTAGGTGGTGACAAATACGGACTGTTAAAAAATGTATTTGTCATTGAATCATTCATTCAAGAGATTTAAACAACGCTGATTCATCCAGTAATGAAATAAGTGAAGTCTTTACGAGTGAATCATTGAATCATTCATTCAAACCAATGTTTGTTGTTTTTTAACAATTAAAATGTATTGAATATTTAACAATTAGACTGCAGCAATTATAATTTTGTCAGAACCTCTTGTAAATTTGTTATTTATTTTCTTTATTTGCCTATTCAGAATCGGGGAGAATCATGATCTCTATAAAAAATCTGAATTTTTCCAGAATTGTGCAGCTCTACTTTCCATGGTGATAAAATAAGAATTTTCTAAACTAAGCATGGAACTGATAATTGTCTTGTTTAGGAAAAAATAATTGTGAAGTAAACGTTTATTTGTTCTGTTGTAGTGGAATTTGCCATAGCACTATTCATGGCAATCCACGCACTCTTTCCTTCTCCAACTGCACCACCTAAGAGCTGGGACATGCCAGTGAGGCATTCAGATGTCCTTCAGGTGAGAGTTTGTTCATATTTTGTCACATCCAACACTTTTTTTTCTGGTAGTATGCAATTGCTTTTATACATTTGATGATTTTCTGTTCTATCCTAAAGAATTTGTTAAGGGTTTTTTTTTCTGTTTTTTTTTTTTCTGCTCAGCCAACAGAAGACCTTCAGAAGAGATCTCTCTCCAGTCCTGTTTTAATCTTTCCAACTGTTTTTTTCTCTATTGTAACCACTCCCATCACCACATTTGCAAAGGAAGACCTCAGTGAAGGTCTCTTTTATCTGATGGCTTACTACCCTTCATCTTACCTATCCCAAATGCGTGGCGACTCTACTTTCTGTCATTCAGACCAAAAAATTGCAGGACACACTCCATGAGCAGAACGCCACAGCGTCATTCAAAAAAGCCATGGCAGAGTGGAAGGATTTTATTTGGAAGTAGAGGTGTTAAGAATAAAAATTTCACACTGCCAGTAAATTTGAGTAACATTTGAGGTAGGAGTGAGTCATAGTTCTGTATTAATGGAATGTAAGAAACAAATGGAGATGTAAGTTTAATCATTTTAAGTTTAATTAATCACATACAGGGGTTCTTTATCTACTGTAAAACAAAGTATTTACTGATGTTTTTGTTGTTGTTGTTTTTTTAACCACCTTTGTAACAAATTCTTCTGGAGTCCTATTTCAGTTCCAGTGACAGTTCCTTATGCTAAAACATGTTTCTCCTTTGATATCTATGTTACAAGACAAACTTTAATTTGAAATATTTAATAAATTATTGTTGGCTGTACTAATTTAGCATGGTCTTGATTTCAGTTTTTGTGTCTCATTTTAAGACAGAAAAGCTAATTTTGACAATTCTTAAATTAACACGAATTCTCTGGCTCTGGTTTTAAGATATTTTCTAACAAATTAAGAAAGACTGGCGACTCCTCACACCACCCGTTTCCTTGGTTAAAATCGCAATTTTCTCATGATTTACAAATAGTTGGAAACATTTGAGATATTGTAAGTAATCAACTTAACAAAATATATAACATTGGCCTAGTGGTTTTTGGAAATTTTACTGCAAAAATCCAGCATATTGTACCTTTAAATCATGCATTTATTTCTTATATTTAGACAGTTCATTTTTGCAGTGCACCTTCAGGTGTCCCAGCATTGCCCGAGTCGGATCCCGAGATGACTGCCATGCTTTCCCTGGCCGCCGCGAGCATTGGGATAGAGTGGAACCCTCCGCCCTGTCCTGAGTGCTCGCGGTTGAATGATTGTTTTTTTGCGCGCAACCGCTGATCCCCGTCGGCATACTACCCCAATTCCTTTCTTCCCGGATGTGCGTGAGGAGGTCTCGAGGTCCTGGAAGGCACCCTTGTCTTCCCGTGATCACTTGACGGCCTCCTCCGCCTTTCCTCCCCTTGACGGGTCTGCTACTAAGGGGTACACTAGGGTTCCTCTGGTTTAACGTTCTGTTGCGATGCAACTGTGTCTGCAGAGCGCTTCTTCTCGGGGCGAGCCTAAGCACCCTTCCAAAGCCTGTAGGTTTTCAGAGAGTGGCAAAATCCTATAGAGCCGCGGGACAGGCAGCCGCCTCACTGCATGCCAATGGCCATTCTGCAGGTCTACCAGGTCCAGATGTTCAAGGACATGCACGAGGGTAGGACTGACCCAGCCACCACTGACCTCGCTCTCCGGGTGATTACCGCACGCTCCCGGGGTCAGGTGATGTCCACTAATGTGGTCCAGGAAGTCACCTATGGCTGAACCTGGCTGATATGTGGGATGCCGAGTGGACCCGGCTACTTGACACCCCCATATCCCAGGCCAGCCTCTTCAGCGGCGCAGTTGAAGACTTTGCCCAACAGTTCTCAACCGCCCAGAAGCAGACTGAGGCGATAAAACATACTCTGTCCCGACGGCCAGCTGCTGCCTCCACCCAGCTATTGTCGTGGCAAATTCTCGATCTTTGGTTCAAATCTGCAAAGTCTGGATCAGGTCTCAGAAAAATCTTTCAGAGTCGAAGTTTCAGGTCTCAGAAGAATGACTTTATTGAGCAGTTCAACAAAGTGAGATGACGGCCACTCATCTGATCTTTCATGGGCCAGTGCTCTTAGTTTTATACCTTTTTTTATAGTTAGTATCGAATTAGTGTCAATATTAGTATCTTTTTACACAAAGGGAATCTGTAGTAGCATCTTTTCACACAATGGGCATCTGTATTAGTATCTTTTCTTGGTGGCACATTGTTACATTGTATACAATATATTTCTCTTCCAGTATTTTCCCAACACCTGCATCTGTACTACAAGGTTTTTGGGTACTTTTCCACTCTCTTGTTCTCATGTCCTCATCCTCACGTGCCCTGTGACCTAGCTTTTTCTGCTTGGTGTTACAAAATTCAGACTCATGTATAAGACAGATGAAATATGAAATTCTCCAACACATCCCCTCTCTGGGACTAATCATAGTCCCACCTTCAAATATTTCTACCCAGAATGTATCTTCATGAACAGGCCTCTTTCCCTTATCTATCAAACATGGTCAATATAGACCATCCACCTTTATCAATAGACTTCTATCACAAAGGTACACTCTGGAGGAATAGTGAGACCAAACATCTCCACCCACACTTGGCTAGCGTGGAGTAAAAGATTGTTGTGGCAAAAACTTCTGTTAAACATCATCACTGCGTAAGAGACACTCAGAGTCAAATTAATAAAAAGAGAAATGTTTATTCTTGCAAGAAGGCCCAGTCGCCATCACAGCCGTTACATTCTGTGAAGTGAGTGGCGCGCACCAGGAAGACATGAGACAGCTTTTATACTCTTTTCAAGGTTCCTTCTCACTCGCTGTACTTTTCCACCCAGATAAGGCCCCCACTTCTGTTCAGTTTCTACTTAATAACACAAACTGGTACTGGAATAAACCAGCCAAATCTGACCATTCCTAAGGTCGAGATGTCCTGTCCCATATATTCCTGAAACGTCACGCACAAGCACGTACACACATATACTTTTACACATTGATATGTTAGGAATAAATGACTATTAAAATTTCTACAACAATTCCACACTTTTTATCATTCAGATTACCCATAATCACAATAATAAACAAAAAGACAAATTTTAAGTCATATCATCACACTACTCTTCATCTCTAGTTTTCGCATAACTGATCACTCTTCTTAAACATTTGTGAAAATAACATTTTGAAAGGAAAACGCTTAGGCTGTTTTGTAAGGATAGTCCCTTAAATATTTAGCAAGCAGATAAAGAATTCAACTAAAGCCGGGCTAGATAAACAATCACTGTTGTTGTACCCCAAGCATAGCTTGACCCTCAGTCACCTTAGTTAAATAAGAAATAGTGTACAGACTAGTTAGAAAAACAACAAATCATCAATCCACAGTGGTTACATCAAAATATAAAGTATAAGAAAAGTATAATAAAACCCTTCATTTCAAAACCCTCTCCTTGTACCTTATCACATAGCGGATAAGCACAGCTTTTAACCATCTGTTCATAACAAAAACCTTCATAGGAAGAAGAAAAAGAAAAGAAAAACAAACACCAAATGTCTAACACATGTCACTGTAGCTTCCACTACTAGAATCATCATCATCACATTTCTTGTCATTGTCATCATCATTTGGATAAAACTGTCATTTTACCAATTTAACTGAGCTGGAAACACACAATATTGACAATCCTACCCCCGAAACCCCAAAGAGTAATCAAACAATCCATTCATTTTCCTAAAATACTTTCTAATTAATCAGTGACCAATCAAATCTCGTTGGCGTTGTTTAAGGTGAGATGTTTGGACGGTGGTGTTGCAATCTCCATCCTTGCAACCTTGTTTGTGGAGTGGACCATAGCCTCTGTCACCTGTGAATGGAGATCTTAAGTGTTTTGTTAGTGCTGCTGGTCGTCCTTCTGGTGTGACCTGTGGAATTTTCACCATTTGTTTACTGATTATATACATTATTAGTTCCAAATTTATTCTCAACATTTGGCCAATTCAGCAACCTGAAACTCATTTAACTATTACATTAACATTCAACCCACTTTACTCATGTCAACAACACAATATTTATACATTTTGGAACAGAATCATTCTGTTAGCTGCAATCCAATCTGACATTCTGTGAAAGGAAAATTTTAAGTTATGCTCTGCTCCATTCTCTGGAAAGAAAACAAAATGTCGAGGTTATTTTCAGATAGTAAAACTACACGTAGTTTCTTTTGTCTACTGTTCTGCCGTGACCTTCGCTGCCACATCTGCCCCGGCGTTTCCTGTTGAAACAGTCCTGCAAATACATTTACAGAAAGCAAATTTTGTTTGGGACGGCCTTTTACCCAATTAGACCCAGTGTCCTCCCAACATATATTGTCCCTTAGTAAACCATATTTGGCAATTGTTATACCATCTCCCTCTTGATGCACGACACAACTCGAGCATCAATTTAACATAACATTTAACATAGTGTTTTGATAAAGTTGGCATCAACACTAACCCAAACGTTGTCCTTCAGACAAATTTCCTCCAGACATCTTTTGCTGTCTCTGAAACAAAAATATTACATTCTTCACTTAAAGCCACATTATCATCTGCTCAACGAAGTATTTGAAGGGCAAAGGCCCTGAGCCTCACAGCGTATCCTGCTTTTCAGGCCTGTTGTTTGGTCTCTTAATTCAGTCATCTACAAACATTTTCAAAGTCATCAATTGTTTCTATCAAGTCAGGTCATGCTGTACAGACTTGGTCACTTGTCAGTCAAATAACATTCTCATCCTTCTGCCCACAATAATCCTACATTTTTAGGGCTCTCTTGATAATTTCATGTTTGACTTAGCCAATATGTCACTTTGTTGTTGCCATCAAATCTATAACATTTTCATTTATCTCAGCCCATGCCAGATGGTGATCTACAACTCCACAATTCCAATTTACACAAATACTTAAACTGATCCAGAACGTAATTCAAATCAACATCATAAAAGACAAAAGTAATTAATACCAGACAGAGCTTGATGACCAATCAATTTAAAGCTCGTCCTATGTTCTGTATCATCTTTCATCGGATCCACTCACAATTATCGCTTTCTTTAAATTTGTCAATTCCCTTAACCCATCTGTAATGATGAAACAATATACTCCCTCTTCAGGCGGAATATTAGTACCCCAAACTAATACATACAAGACATAAAGTGCTGTCACCATCACACACACTCATACTAGACACACATATCTTAACTGCTCATTTTCAATGTTCGCTTTTTTCAATATTAACTCTTTCTTTTATATATTATTGCTAAAAAGATTTAAATTTTAAATAAGATTTTAAACTTCGCATTTTTCTGTAGCTTTTACCTAATTTTACATGATCTCTTAACCAGTTCCAAAGCATGTCTGTTCATTATTCATTAGATTTTCAGACAAGTCAGCTGGGTTGTTTTGTTTAATTTTCCTTATCATTATTTTGCTTCAGCTTGCTCTAGCAGGCCGACAACAGAAAGACAGACACAGTTTACCATGCCTTCCTCCACTCGAGAAGTCTCTCTCTCTTATTAACAAATTAATAATTACATTAAATTAATCACTATCCTTTTACCATTAAATTTTGTTATCCAGACTTTTCTCAAATCAAAAACTGTCTTCATCTTTAGCCACCCACCATGTCAAACGACCTTCAGGAGTTAAAACATATTAGTTCAAAATCAACACTTCTATAAATTTTCTTATTCTTGCCCATGAGGCAGCCAATACATAAAAAGTTTTGTTCCTGTCTCCACAACAAACAATGGCAATCCCCTCATATTATCAGCTGGCTCTTGAACTCCCCCATAGCTCTTTATCTATAATTTTCTCTTCAGGGTGTTGTCCCCCTGGCTTAATTGCAGACACTTGTCACAATGAAAAACAAGCGTACGATTATGCGGTTTCTTCTGGCAAGTGGTATAGAGGAACTCACATTCTCTTGGGTCAGACTGCCGCAACTCGTCACAGCGCATCTCACCTCTCAATGCTCTGCTGACCCCAGTGGCCTCCAGTAGTCAGCGCTCAACTCTCACTACCTTTCTTGCATGTACCACACCCCCGTCCTGAGGTGCCCAATGTCCGTGACCCCCTGCGTTAGGCTGTCCCCTGGCCAGGAGAATCATCCCGTCATTGAGTAGCCATCGTACACACTGGTACCGCTCTTTCCCATCACACAATCAGTTTCCTTTAACAGAACTCAGCTGCTTTCTGGAGCTTAGGAAAGGCACGTTCAAGAGTCACCAGAGCCATTCTGATTGCCTAATAGTGTTCACAGGGAGACAGGTTAATAACAGCAGTATTTAATCACTTAAATCCATTAACCATCTTAAAATCATCAACCTAGCTACTTAGATTACCCTCAGTGAATTTAGTTCACAACCATACATTCAGTGTACTGTTACTGTAAATCTTTAGCCGTAGCCATCGGGCCTGTTTCAATGGTGGAGACTTAAGATAAGAGAAAAGGAGTTACTGGTCCTAAAATAAAATAATCAAAAATGTTATTTCTATCATTTAAGGTCTGCATTATTATTTTAAAGACTTCTTTAAAGTCGTTCAGTTTTACATTTAAAACATTCACCAATACAAATTGCCCTCTTCATGGCAATGATTTCTTTTACATCTCTGTGTCTGATTTTTCAACTGAAACACTATAAATAGCTTATTATTACTTATGACACAGACT
Organism: Chrosomus eos; assembly: GCA_036326025.1. Classification (NCBI taxonomy): domain Eukaryota; kingdom Metazoa; phylum Chordata; class Actinopteri; order Cypriniformes; family Leuciscidae; genus Chrosomus; species Chrosomus eos. Next base: position 108,029 of record JAZAVI010000353.1, on the reverse strand, counting down.
CAGATAACAGCCTGTTAGCTGAAAGTGACTGAGAGAGACTCTGAGACCTTCAGGGCTGGTACACTGCTCTCTCATATACTTCTAATCATCAAACTTTTATCTATAATCTTTTAACTATCCCAGCTTAAGGCATCTTTGACAGAAATGACATTTGTTTCCAAATAAACATAATTTTATAGTTGTCTTTTATTTAGACATTACAAATTTCCACTCAGATTGAGTGTCTGTCGTACTGGCCGTTTACAGCCACAGCACACATCAGATTCAGATAAGCGAGCTGTTTCATTACAGCTCCTAACAAACTTATCTTTTAAAAGCAAAACATCAGCTTCTAGTTCTCTCATGGTCAACACTTTTCAAGCTGTTTGTTTAATCAGATGCCTTTTACATTTTACATTTTAGGAACTGTTAATTCAGTAGCCTACTGCCTCTGCTTATTTGATCTTAATTAATTATTCTAGTTCTATATAATCTAAACCCTTTTTAAAATGTTTAATTAAAACACAATCATCCTTTTAGTTACTTTTTCCTTTCTGCAACTCACATTTGTTGGAGTCATTAATTTTCATGGGTCATTGATTTTACATCAAACTGTATTCATCAATTCACTTATAATAATTACTATTATAGATCTTTTCTTCAAAAGGACTCACTTTAAGACTTCAATCTTTTGACCTTGTTTTTATCTCTTATTCTTTCTCAGACGAAAATGTTAATATCGTCTTCACTTAAACACTGATCTACTTTCAAACCTGCATTATTACCAGAAATGTGTCACTGTCACATTTTCAAACACCTTCTCAGTGGGCATTTACATGTTAAATGGTCCTGCTGACCATAATTAAAACACTCTCTGTCTGCTCTAACTTACTGCACACCCTTGAAGCAGTGTGTCCCATTTAGGAATGCAAACAGAGCCACTGATAAGCAGTGCTCCATATTCTTTTACAGTCCACCATGGCAGATACAACAATAGCCGAATCAAAATCTTCATCATTATTATTGGCATGATTGATTTCCAGAATCTTTGGACATAGCTGTCTTTACATTTTACTAATTTGCTATTATCCTTTCATAATAAACGAAGATGGATGGTAAATCCATTCCTCTCACTACCCCATAATAGACCCTTCAAGTTCAAAACACAATGATTGTCAAACTAACACTAAACATAATTTCAATCTTTATTTTACCATTAAAAATATAGAATTGTTCCCCATTCTGCTTAAAACATTCTTCATATCATGTTAATCATACAATGCCTTATTTTATTCTAAAACTGAATTCTCATACCAATTAAACAGTTAATTTGACTTCCATAAATTCTGTCTGACATTTTATTTTCATCACATATAGTTTTTTCCTACTATATTTCATCTCAATCTTCCCCTACATGCCATTTTCATTCTGTATCCTCTCCTTTCTTTTCTCAAACATGCCAGTTCCTTCATTATCTAACCAGTACATGATTGTTTGCACAATCCCCACACAAACATATCTCACACACCAACCTTCTTGTTTTTCACTTTTCCCTCTTCCATCAAGTTTCTCACTTACAGTTCTCTCTTTTTCTATCACTCTATCACTCTATTTCACACAGACAGCCTTATTGCTGCTTGCTACTTCAATCCATATCATATAAATTTAAGTTCTTAAGACATCTAATGTCATGCATCCATTTACTGGATGAAGAAGTAAAAACTTTATTTCTCCTGGCAGTTCGACATTTTATCTTCAAGCCAACAATCCATTATCTGTTCACATTTTTTACACACATTGAACGCAGCCACAACTTTTGTTTCTCACTGCTCTGTTCAACTGATTCCCGCACCACCTTTAATCTTGTGGCGCTCAATATCATAAATTTCTGCCCTTAATTTGATCTCATTTGACAAAACACCGGTGTACCAAATTTCGCAAGCTTGCTTTTGAGACATCCCCATACTGCTGCTTCTCTGTTCTCTGTGGATTTCTCTTCAACGCGCGTTTTCTTTAGTCTGTTAGGCGTCCCCAACAAACCCGATTCTTTTCTTTTAACCCAAATCGGTCGGGTTGCACTATTAGTGCCCTCCTAACTATGGTTTACCAAAAAATCTGTTACGATTGTTCTGGTTCCCCCTAATTAGCCTCAGCACCTAAAAACAAATTGCTCCGTGGTGGAACAACTCATTTTCAGGTTACCTATCTGTTTGAAATCTCTTGATCTGTCACAGTTCTCAATTAATCCCAGATTATTTATCTGCTTGAAATTTCTTGATCTGTCACAGACCTCAATTAATCTCAGATTATTTTCCCTCGTATCTGTTTGAAATTTCTTGATCTATATATAGATCTCAATTAATCTCAGATTACGTACCACAGAAACAGCCCTCAGCCAGTATGGTTCAGTTTCACTCTTTGAAAAATATTTTAGCCCAAAAGAAAAATATTTTAGCCGTCTCTTACCAGAGATGTCTTGAGTTGCCACGGGTTCGTTTTCATCTGATTCCAGTGGAGCTTCTCCTGGCCCTGATAGCGGTCGGCCCCTCTCTCTGAAACTTACGAGGTAGAGCTGGAACTGCTCAGTCCAGGTGGCCAAACACCGTCCGCTCTCAGGTCCAGGAGGCACTACCAAGGAATCCCACTCTGACACCAAATGTTGTGGCAAAAACTTCTGTTAAACATCATCACTGCGTAAGAGACACTCAGAGTCAAATTAATAAAAAGAGAAATGTTTATTCTTGCAAGAAGGCCCAGTCGCCATCACAGCCGTTACATTCTGTGAAGTGAGTGGCGCGCACCAGGAAGACATGAGACAGCTTTTATACTCTTTTCAAGGTTCCTTCTCACTCGCTGTACTTTTCCACCCAGATAAGGCCCCCACTTCTGTTCAGTTTCTACTTAATAACACAAACTGGTACTGGAATAAACCAGCCAAATCTGACCATTCCTAAGGTCGAGATGTCCTGTCCCATATATTCCTGAAACGTCACGCACAAGCACGTACACACATATACTTTTACACATTGATATGTTAGGAATAAATGACTATTAAAATTTCTACAACAAGATCTCACCTTCCTGTCAGAACATCAGTTTAAAGGGATATTCACTTCAAACATCAAACATTCAATATATCCAACACATCTTAATGTATGAACTTTGGAGCTTATGATCTGTCCCACGGTGCCAGAGGAACTGCGCAGGCGCTTCCGGTGGCCTGGAGTGCTATCTGGGGTGCTCCATCGTTGCCAGAGGTGCTCAGGCTGTGCCTAGAGCGCTATCTGGTGTTGGAGCAGACAGCGGGTTTTTAAACCACCAGTAGAGTCTACTCTTGTTTCTTCAACAATCGATGACCGCACTTGCAAATAATTCCTCTTTTGCACTTATACTATATACATGTTCCAAATATATGCAAGCTCTCAACTTCTTAACTTGTTACAGGAATGCCCTCAAATATATTCAAAATGTTAATAAAAGTGAATAACGTGATTAAGGTAATAAAAACATTCTTATCATTCCCTCTAATCTTGTTGCATTACCTCGTAGCACGGGCAATGACCTGCTTCCGACCCTCTACCGTCCCCTCTCATTCACATATTAAAATTTGTGACAGTTGGTGTGATTATAAGTAAAATGATTCAATCTGATTACATAGGCAACTCAAAAACAGATTATATGAGTAGACATATTTAAACAAACTTATATGAGTAAATATATTCAGGAGTAGGGTCCCTATGTAAAATCAAAGAAATATAGAAAATCCCTCTAACTAACTTCCTACTCTACCCATACACTAAGGTTCTAACTAATTTTATCCCCAAATTAAAATACACAGTGGGGCTATCTCCCTTTCTTATCAAAAACAGAGTAAAAATATTAAAATCAAAAGTAATAAGGTACCCTTACTCCTTACTTTTCCATCCCACTTCTTTACAGAAACTCGTCCAACTCGTCCAAGCCTGGACCAATTGGGTATACTCCTCCCGAGTTTGTACATCCAATGTCAATGCCTGTTGGCTTCACTGACACATTGATCATTTGCTTTGCAGCAGCACTAGCCAGCATGGATCTAAGAAAAGGCACAACACAACAGAACAACAGAAAGAAAACACCAACTCACACAAAAAATGCTAGTATTATCCCTACCTTAATTAGCCATTCTTTCCAAGACCCAAATATGGAATCAAGCCAATATCCAAAATTCCTGTCTCTCCCCGCATTGGTAGCAAATTCCTGTCTTAATTCTTTTATCTTCTTCATGGCCCTAGTAAATGATCCATCCAAGGCTGTGTTATTTGGGATGAAGGTACAACAATCAGATCCAAACATTACACATACTCCTCCTTTTTTTCTGCCAATAGCCAATTCAGGGCTAGTCTGTTTTGCCAAGTTATTTTGCTCGTAGCTTTTTGTTGCTGACCCAAGACCTCTAGTGCTGTGTGGTTGATGAATCTCTGCTGATTGTAATATATGTAATTAATCCATTCCATATTCTTATTTGGCGTTATCCATACAAATATTGATTCAAGTCCTGCTGCTGCCTCGTCTCTAGCTTTAAACTCATGTGGTATCCCTCTTGGCTGTAACCTGTCAATAATAACCAACATGAATATTTTTCCTCTTACTAATTTGGTCATGTCTGCTTAATCCATCAGTAGATACTTAAAAGATCCTTCTGGAACTGGAATAGAGTCTATTGGGGTTATTGTTCCTTTTCTGACATTATTTTTTGCACAAATTTCACATTCATTTAAAAATTCTTGTTTGTAAGTATGGGGACCAAAATCCTTGCCTTTTTATCTTCCTTATCATTTCCCCCCTTCCACAGTGATCAAAACTGTGGGAATCCAGAATTAAAATGTTAAGCAATGGGGTGGGGGCTATCATATGACCTGTGATCTTCATATATTGTTTGCATCTCTTGTCGCCCCCCTTTGCTGCCATAAGTATATTTCAGATGGTGTTGCTCTGGACTGCATTTGGGCAATACTTTCTACGGTAGGGAGAGGCTGGATCAGGACTGAGGGTGCCATTACGGCTAACTGGCACCCAGAGGCTTGTTTTGCATGTAATTCAGCCGCATTGTTGCCTTTGATGACAAAGTCATTACCTTTCTTATGGGCCTGACATTTAATTATGGCCAATTTCGTAGGAAACATCATGGCAGTAATCAGTTTAGTAATTTGGTCTCCATGTTGAATTGGTGTTCCATCACTCTTTTTTTTTTTTTTTTTAAACCCTCTTTGTTTCCATACTGCACCAAAGAGATGACATACACCATGGGCATACACAGAGTCAGTATAAATGTTGGCTGCTTTGTTTCTAGCCAATATACAAGCTTCAGTAAGTGCTTTTAGTTCGGCCAATTGTGCTGAGCAAGGTTGCTCACAATGTTGACTCAACACAGGAGTAAAACTGTCTCCATCTCCTTGTACAACAGCAAAGCCAGCATGGTTGCCTAGGTGGTCTCCAAAACAAGAGCCATCAACAAAATAATCCATGTCTGCATCAACAATTGGTGTTGATTCCAAATCTGGTCTCAGACGAGTAAACGCCAGAGAGACAGAAACACAATCATGAGGTGTTCCTTTCTCCCTCCAGCGGGACAAAGTTAGCTGGGTTAACTGTGGTACAACGCTTCATCGTGATATCAGGATAAGTTGTCAATGTAGAATATGCTAAGCATCTGGCCTGTGTTAAAACAAATCGTCCTTGTTCTAATAAGTCAGCAGTCTTATGATGAACACATGAGGTGAGTGTTTAAATCCTTGGGGCATTCTAGTGTATGTATACTGTTTACCTTGGTAAGTGAAGGAAAAAAGGTGTCTGCTTTCTTCCGCTAGTGGAACGCTGAAAAATGCAGAACAGAGATCAATCACAGTGAAATAATTAGCAGCAGGTGGAACACTTGTCAATAGCGTATGCGGATTTGGAACCTCTGCTAGACAATCTTCAACTACTTCATTAACTGCACTAATCTCCATTTTGACTTATTAGCTTTCTCAACTGGTAGTATTGGGGTGTTACAAGAACTCTCTGTTTCTATCAACACGCCTGCCTCTATTAGGCCATTAATTGTTTGTCTCATCCCTTCTACTGCCTCACGTCTTAAAGGGTACTGTTGTTTTCTTGGTAACTGCATTCCATTTTTTGTAGTGATTCTAATGGGGTATGCTGATTTGACTAAACCTACATAAGTGTCATGGGTTGACCACAAATTTGGTGGTACCTGTGTTTTCATTTCTGACATGAGCTCCTCTGTTCTAGATCTGAGTTCGCTTTTCTCTTCTTCCTCTTCAACTATCAGCTGTGGAACTCCTACCATTGTGGTTGTACACCAAATCTTAAGGTACATCATGTCTTCAGTTTGAAAGATATAAGGGTTTTCAGTAGCTTTCCAACGTTTTCTCCTGGTTTTTATTATCATTGGCCCTGGATCTTGGGCTTGGCTCCCTTAGTTTACAAATAGAGTAACATGTGGAACAGAGTTTTCTATTCTGGACCAAGTGATAGTGAACTCACAAATTTCAATGTCCTACAGACTGACCCTTAGTTGTCTCCAACCATTCTTGTTCTGTTTTTACATCCCTCAAATGACCATATATCATTGTACAATGGTATTCAGTGCTGGGGGCCATTGGCTTCTGAAGCTGTTCTTTTATGTATTTTCCCCACTTCTCTAATGTTGCTTCTACTCCCTTTCTTATGTCCCCTACCCAGAATACGTTAGTCTGTGGGGCCTCTAGTTCAGTGTCACCTATCACTACCATTTGTCTTATCCCTGCCTTTTCTATGTATATCCCTTCAGGTGAGCACCAGATTAGTAATTTCAGTCTGCATATAGCATCCCTTCCCAGCAGATTGACTGGAGTTTGTTCTGATACTAGTATAGGAATCTTGATTTCAGAGTCTTTGACTTTTATGCTGACAGGAGTTGTCATTGGAATGAGCTGCATTAGTCCTGGGAATCCTACTGTCTTGACGTATTTTCCAGACTTGGGGAGGTGTGAGGCATAATGTGGGCTCAAACAGGTGTAGGTCGCCCCTGTATCCAGCATAATGGGTATCATTTTGTCCTCTATTTCAATCTTCATCATTGGCTCTTGGTCAGCATTTGTTGATATCATAGGTAGCTGACTCCTCCCCGTAGGATTCTCTGGGCACCCCTAGTAGCCTTGATCTGGGCCACGCCATGGGTTGAATGGCCCTGTTACTTGGTGTTGCTGGCTTGGGGGTCTCTGTTGCCAGGCTTGCTGCATCTGGCCTTGTTGTAGTTCATCTTGTGGCCAGGGGTTGACTGAACAGTGTCTCTTGGTGTGTCCAGGTTGGTTACATCCCCAGCATATGTTTGGCTGATCCATGTTTCTTTGTTGGTTGCTGTATGCTCTTCCTCTTCCTCTCCCTGGTATTGGCATCATCCTGCCTCTGTTGTCTTGCTGTTCAAGAAGGTAAATTACAATGGGTGTACCTGGTTGCTGCGGCTGGTTGGTACTTTGCAGATTGTTCTGACCCATATTGACTGGTGCTTGCTGCAGGACTTGTGGTGCCTGCTGCACAGCCTGTGGTTGTGGCATCTGGCTTGGTATGTTTACAGCGACCATTACTGCAGCAGTTTCTTTCACAGTAGCTTGGCTCATTTTTCCGATTCTGTTCTACTGCGTGTGCCACATGGTCACTGAACTCTCTTAATGCTTTTGAACTCAAGCCCACCACATCTTCCAGCTTGGCCTTTACAGATGGAGCCCTTGCATCAACTTTAGCAGATCTGAACAGTGCTGTTATTACTGGATCCCGTTCAGGGTCTCTCTCCAGCTCTTGCTTCCATCTTCTTGACTGTCTCTGAACATAGGTGATTGTATTTTCTTCATCTCCTATTGGTTCCCCTTTTAGCATCTTTGGGTCCATCTGAGTTTTATACTGTTCTCGAAGAGCCCGCCATATTGCAGCTCTGTGCCTGTCCAATGGTATGGCGTCCATCCTTGTCGAATCGACTGCACATCCAAGTTCAGAGGCTTTAAGGATTTCATTTGTCTTCGCACCTCCAACACACTTTGCCAGCAGGGCCTTGACATCTCCAATGGCTAAAATCTTCCCCATTGTCTCTTCTTCCAGCAGTCTTATCCATTTGCCAGCCCCTTCATGTAGGTCAGGGAGACGGGCTATCAGTCCTTCCAGATCTTGTCCCGCCCATGGCACGTCCTGTCCTTGTTGTCCTTTGATCAGGATGGGGCATTGTAAGGGATCTTCTTCCAGTTGTTCCTCTTCATCTTTATATGGACTCAGTTTGCGTGCTTGTATCTCTCTCAAATTTTCTCCTCTCCTCCAGTGCGGTTCACTTGGGGGTGCTTCTTCTAAAAGGAGGGTTCCAGACACATACTTGTATTCCCTGTGAGGGCTGGCTGAATGAGATCTTCGTCTTTGATGTTCCCGAAGTCTCTGTTGGTCCCTTTCCACGGAGTCTCTTAGGAGTCTTCGCATGGCTTCAGCTTCTTGGTCGATCGGTCCTTTAGTTATCCGTATATCTCGTTCTATTTCTTCTCAGTCTGGCTCGTTGTCTGTCAACCTCCACCTTCCCCGTCTTTCCTCCGAGTTCCTGCAAAGCTTGAATTGCATGGAAATACGGGTTAGACAATGCAGGGCTTCCGTGAGCGTCAATCAGGTGTTTGAGGTCTAAGTCATTTCCCTGACTCCCCTCACGGCTCACAGCATCCCATCTTGATAAAATTAGAGGGTCACTCATGTCTGCAGCCTCTGCTCCTCTACAGTCCTGTTTCACCTTTCTTTCTTCTTCCTTCCTGGCTTCCTCTGGTCTTTCTTCTTCATTTTCATTTTCAAAATTCACTTTGCCTTTTATAGCCACTGTTCCAGTCACTAGTGGCAGTTGTTTGCCAGTCAAATCATAGGGTGGTGCATAAGGGGGTGGGGTTTCTATTATATTATCCTTCTTCCCTATTTTTTCCCTATATTCCTTAATCAGTTGTGCTCCCTTTTTTCTAAATAAATTCAACACCTCTTGTTCCTTTCCCCGTTTCTCATTTCTTTTCTTGCTCTTATCATGGGCTTTGTGATTTTTTTATCAACGCTCCCATTTCCCTACACATAGCCAAATCAAATGTTCCCTCTGCTGACCACTTGGTATTTAGCTTTTTGGTCCTTTTTTCCCACTTTTTTGACAAGTTTTTAATTGTATCCCTGCATATCGGATATTGTGAAGCAAACTGTTCTACAGGGAACTCTACTTGAGGTGACACCGAAGCCATCGTTTCAGCACCTATTTATTTGTACCCCACTTAATTAGTTAAGGTGCAATCACTTAGTTTTCTGAACAACTCAGGTATTTGTGGATTTTCTTAAAATATTTAAAAATGGTTCGTATTGGTACCTTAGACAATGGCTTTGCGTCACTTCTTCTAGCTTGTTCTATGTACTGCGCTGCCAAACGATGTTCTCCCCCAGGTATATTAATTCAAAAGGCTATGTTTTAGTCAAACCACTGGCCTCATGCAGTTATATCTCCCTCCCTATACAGATAAGTAGAATATGGGGTCAATTTCACCTCATTGCCCTCTCACATGGTTATTGATATGTTAAGTTCCTCCCTGGTGCAGGTGTCTAATGTTAGGGGTTCAAATAAATCAATTAAAGTTTTTCTTTCTTTTTTTTTTGTTTAAGAGCCTTCTCCCTCTATTCCATCTCTTGCCTTTCCTGTTGGTCCAGAGTTGTGACATTCTCAGCTGTCACTGACATTTTTTCTGTCTCTTCTCTGCTTCGCTGTATCTCTACCCACAGATGACTAATTCTGCTTGGATTATTTCTCAAAACCACCATTACCATCAATCTTGCCAGTGTCCAATTGTCCACTCACACCGGTCTAATATCTCTTGCCCTTCCAACCTCAAAGATTATGTCACTTTCCCACTTCACTAGTCTTATGCATGAACCCACCATCATGTATACATTTTTCAGAATAGTTACCCCTCCTGATAACCCAGGCCAACGCTTTCGTGCCTTTCTTTTCAGATGCGGGATTAATAGTGGGTCAATCTTTATTTCTAATGCAGTGAACTGTGAGTCCAAATTGGTGTTTTTTAGAAGATTAAATTTGTTCAGGTGTGGTCTCAGGGTTTCAAGAGTTATCTGTTTTTTAATCACATTACACCAATCCACTAAGGGCCATTCTTTCTTAAGCTGATCCAAGTTTGTAATCTTTGTACATTTTTTAAAGAGGTCACTTTTCCCTTGGTCTGTTAACTCCTGTCTCTGCCCTTCGTTATCTATAAACTCACTTTCTAGCCAGAAGTGATTCTTAATGCCTTTGGTTAGCTTTACTGCCTGTTTAAAATCATCTTCGTCCTTTCTTTCTCTCTGTATTCTCTTCTCCTCTGCCTCATAATGATCACTCACTCTGGTCCGCATGTTTGCTTTTTTTTTTTTTTTGTCAAAGAATAAAAAACTCTCCTTCTCTGTCACTTCTCTCACTCCTTATTTCTTTAACTAAACTCAGATACACTTAGTTTGTTAGTATATTCATTCACACACCCGGGATTTCATTCACACATCCACATACACACAATCACTCGTTAATCTTATTCTATTTTTCTTGTACCAAGTGAAAAGACAAAGTTAATCAATCAAACTTTTGTTCAATAAAGGCTGTTTCTTTATCTGGATCACAACGCTTACAGTCTGGTAAATGGCCAAAACAGTCGACAAAACCAATTTCTTGTTCTCTGATATTTATACCTCTGCACTCTTTTTTCACTAATTTGTTTCTTATTATCCATCCAATTTTTCAACAACTTTGTCTTTTTACTCTTATACCATTTACCTTATTTTTATTTCTCTTATTTTAATCTCTTAAATCCGTTGTTCAGGTTGTTTGCTAAATTTAATTATTACTGACAGCTCAACACACTTATTAATTTATAGCTAGTTAGGTGCTTTTTGATAATGCGCCCAGAGCTTTTTTGCTGGCTGAACGCCTGGATTTTTGTTGGCCGAACGCCTAGACTGAGCCGACTCACCCCTCCTTTTTTTCTCTCTGTCTCTTCTGAGAGGATGATCTTATATTTTTCCTAATCACTCTTTTTCAAACTTTTTAACTTTATTTTATTCTTTTTTTCACATAATATTTATCATCAATCTTTTATTAACTTAATGCACTCCCTGCATATATATTTATTTCGTTAATAATCTCTGTACCGACACTATACTCCTCACAAAATCCCCTTTGTTAAAGACAAACAAACACTCAGTGCACTTTAAACATTTAGGACAAACAAACAAATAAAAGGACAAACAAACGAATAAAGACTAACGACCCCCTTCAGTGCACTTCTTGCACTGTGGCGCATGACTGCGCTTAAACGCACGTCTTACATTTAATGTAAATGCACCTCTTACATTTACAGCGTGTTTCTCACGCTTTTAAGACAAAGAAACATAAAATGTAAATGCACCTCTTACATTTACAGCGTGTATCTCACGCTTTTAAGACAAACAAACATATAATGTAAATGCACCTCTTACATTTACAGCGTGTATCTCACGCTTTTAGACAAACAAACATATAATGTAAATGCACCTCTTACATTTACAGCGTGTTTCTCACGCTTTTAGACAAACAAACATATAATGTAAATGCACCTCTTACATTTACAGCGTGTTTCTCACGCTTTTAAGACAAACAAACATATAATGTAAATGCACCTCTTACATTTACAGCGTGTTTCTCACGCTTTTAGACAAACAAACATATAATGTAAATGCACCTCGTACATTTACAGCGTGTTTCTCACGCTTTTAGACAAACAAACATATAATGTAAATGCACCTCTTACATTTACAGCGTGTATCTCACGCTTTTAAGACAAACAAACATATAATGTAAATGCACCTCTTACATTTACAGCGTGTATCTCACACTTTTAACAAACAAACATAAAAATGCAGCACTTCTTACATTAAAAGCGTATCTAGTACGCCAAATGCTCTTTCTGTGCTGGAATAGTTACACACGCTACGGCGCTCACACACACACACACATGCGCCTTTCACGTTGCAACACTCACACACACACACATGCACTACAACACTCACACCCACATGCGCTTCTCCAGAACCTGAAAGCTCGACTCTCCTCTGCCCTCTTCCAATTAATTTTTGTCTTTTTAGGTTCTTTTTACGGTGGAGTCTAGTGTAAAATAATTGCTGACCAGGGTGATAGCTTACCGGCAATTGATCACACAAAACAAAATAATATAAGCAACAATTGCCTACCTGTTTTTTAGCCGGCTCTTTTGTTTTGTGAGATCCTTGCCAGGGCCTCCACCACGGCTGCTTGACCCCTCTCCGCTCCTGGCTGGCTCGCCAATTATGTCGTGGCAAATTCTCGATCTTTGGTTCAAATCTGCAAAGTCTGGATCAGGTCTCAGAAAAATCTTTCAGAGTCGAAGTTTCAGGTCTCAGAAGAATGACTTTATTGAGCAGTTCAACAAAGTGAGATGACGGCCACTCATCTGATCTTTCATGGGCCAGTGCTCTTAGTTTTATACCTTTTTTTATAGTTAGTATCGAATTAGTGTCAATATTAGTATCTTTTTACACAAAGGGCATCTGTAGTAGCATCTTTTCACACAATGGGCATCTGTATTAGTATCTTTTCTTGGTGGCACATTGTTACATTGTATACAATATATTTCTCTTCCAGTATTGTCCCAACACCTGCATCTGTACTACAAGGTTTTTGGGTACTTTTCCACTCTCTTGTTCTCATGTCCTCATCCTCACGTGCCCTGTGACCTAGCTTTTTCTGCTTGGTGTTACAAAATTCAGACTCATGTATAAGACAGATGAAATATGAAATTCTCCAACACAATCAGCACAGAACCCTCAGCCTGCTCGCTGCACGCTACCCTCCCACATGGCCCCAGCAGCAGCCTTCACCCAGGCCCAAGAAGGCGCCCCAGCCCTCTTCAGCCCCAGCCCCGATAAACGCTAGGTTAAGCCGAGCCCTTGAGACTGGCTGCTCAGAGATGGCGGTCAGTTCTTTTTAGGAGATGGTAGCAGGGCCACTCCTTCCCCCGGTGGAGGGCCGGTCACCCCCAGGTGAGCAGAACGCTAATGTGGTAAAAGAAAGAACTGACATACCCATCTCTGAGCACACTGCGTGCCGCCTACAGGCCTCGCCACTTTCGTCCCTCTCTGTCACAGAGTTCTCGGATGACAGTGCGCGCCGCCCACGGGCCTTGCCACTCTCGTTCCCCTCTGTCACCAGACCCCTGGCAGAGCAGGCCCCCGTGGAATGCTGGTCCTTCCCTGGCCTCCTCTGTCAGGATGCAGCTAATGATAGTTCCCCCACACCGGGCCGCTATGCCACCAACATCGGGGCCGGTCATCCCGCTTCACTGCACAATGTCTGTGGTTCGCATGACCCTGCTGGCACAGTCCTTGGGAGCCTGGCTAGAGCTTCCCAACCTGTGTCGTTATGTCGCCGAACCATCAGGCTTGCCTATGCGATTCAGTTTGCATGGTCTCCTCCCTGCTTCAATGGGAATCCGCTTCACTATGGTCAGTGGCAACACCCCTATCATGAGAGAGGAGGTTGCTATCCTACTGGCGAAGTGTTCGATCGAGATTTTCCCTCCATCCGAAATGAGGTCCAGGTTTTAGAGCCCCTACTTCATTGTCCCGAAGAAATACCGTGGGTTACGGCCAATCCTGGACCTGCGCATCTTGAACCGGTCCTTTCACAGGCTGCCGTTCAAGATGCTCGCGGCCAAATGCATTTTCGAATGTGTGCGACCACAGGATTGGTTTGCAGCGATCAACCTGATGGACCCCTACTTCCATGTCTCCATTCTTCCTCAAAACAGACCATTTCTACGGTTTGCTTTTGAGGGGCGGGCATATCAGTATGCGGTTCTCCCATTCAGGCTAGCCCTGTCTCCTAGCGTCTTCAAGAAGGTCATCAAGGCAGCCATTTTTCCACTACGGGTTATTTCAGAGGCTCCTGGGGCATATGGCTTCCGCAGCAACGCCGCTCGGATTGCCTCACATGAGACCGCATTAGCTCTGGCTTCGCGACCGAGTCCCGAGGTGGGCATGGCAATAAGGCATGCTCCGAGTACCAGTTCAAAGTGCCCTTAGAACGAGTTTCCAGGCATTTTGTTGTCTCAACAGTTGCCTCCACCACGGGCTTGGGTGCCATGTGCAGTGGACATGCTGCCGCAGGCTCCTGGACAGGACCCCAGCGCCTTTGGCATGTCAATTGCCTCGAGTTGCTGGCAGTATGCCTTGCTCTGCACTGCTTTCTTACGCCGCTCAAGAACCAACATATGCTAGTCTGCTAATACAATACCGCTACAGTAGCGTACATCAACCGACAAGGTGGTCTACGCTCCCGCCGTATGTCGCAACACGCCTGCCACCTCCTCCTAGGGAGTCAAAAGCATCTGAGGTCGCTTCAAGCCATTTATATTCCGGGAGACATAAACTGTGCAGTCGATGAGCTCTCACGGCTTCAGCCTCTTCCTGAAGAATGGAGACTCCATTCCCAGTCGGTTCAGCTGATTTAGGACCAGTTCGGGGATGCGCAGGTAGACCTGTTTGCATCCCACGACTCGTCCCATTGCGACCTGTTTTACTCCTTGACCGAGGTCACGCTCGGCACGGACGCACTGGCACTTCTCACCGAGAAGACCCCAGAAAATGCCCGATTACTGTCGTGCTTTCCTTCCTGCAAGATGGGTTGGAGCGAAGGCTGTCTTCCTCCACCCTGAAAGTGTATGTTGCCGCTATCACCGCACATCACGACGCAGTCGAAGGTAAGTCCGTGGGAAAGCATGACCTGATTATCAGGTTCCTGAGAGGAGCGAGGAGACTCTATCCTCCTCGTCCTACACTCTTTCCCTTTTGGGATTTCTCAGGGGTTTTAAATGCCCTGCAGAGTGCTCCCTTTGAGCTTCTGCAATCAGTGGAGCTTAAGTTTCTGTCAGTTAAGACAGTGCTCCTAGTTGCATTGGCCTCCATTAAGAGGGTAGGGGACCTGCACGCATTTTCCGTTGACGAAGCGTGCCTGGAATATGGGCCGGCTTATTCTCACGTGATCCTGAGACCCCGGCCTGGATATGTGCCCAAGGTTCCCACCACTCCCTTTCAACATCAGGTGATGAACCTGCAAGCGCTGCCCCTGGAGGAGGCAGCTCCAGCCTTGGCACTGCTCTGTCGCGCCCTCCGTGCCTATGTAGACAGAACACAGTGTTTCAGGACCTCAGACCAGCTCTTTGTCTGTTATGGTGGGAAGCTGAAGGGAAAGGCTCTCTCCAAGCAAAGGCTGTCTCAATGGATAGTGGATGCCATTGCTTTGGCATACCAGAAGCAAGGTTGACCGTGCCCCCTTGGTTTGAAGGTTCACTCCACTCAGAGTG
Organism: Chrosomus eos; assembly: GCA_036326025.1. Taxonomy (NCBI): domain Eukaryota; kingdom Metazoa; phylum Chordata; class Actinopteri; order Cypriniformes; family Leuciscidae; genus Chrosomus; species Chrosomus eos. The sequence continues at coordinate 92,619 of JAZAVI010000353.1, read as the reverse complement.
TAACTTCCTCTTGAGCTCTAGCGCATGGCATCTCACTAAAAGACATCTGCAGAGCTGCAGGCTGGGTGACACATAACACATTCGCGAGATTCAACAATCTCAGAGTGGAGCCAGTATCCTCTCGTGTACTCGCTTCAACTAGCCGGTAACTGGATCTGCTCGGATGTCTTCGCTTGCTCATTATTCCTCTCCTCGGACTGGATACGTGCAATATTTTCTCAGGTGAGTTTCCCCGAGAAGCCCTGAGTTCCTTCAGCACTGTTGATGTCAACGCCAGAGTCTATGCCTTCGGCAGCTTTTTGGCTAGGTGCCTCCATGTGCAAGTTTCCCCAATGGTAACCCCCCACATGTGTATTCCCACTGTAAGCCTCTCTGAGCTTGGTCATTCCCCTGGCAAGCCACCTTGCCACCCCTGGAGCTGAAACATTCCACCCTACGGGCTGGATACTCCAGTGTTTCTCCATATGTTACCCCACTTCGGGCCATATGTGTATTCCTAAGTCCTCCCTTTGGGCAGGCAATAATTGCATATTTACACTGAGATATCCTTCCTAGTGTACTTTGGTATTCCTGTGTTAAGTAGGACTCCTTCGACTGTGCTAGTCTCACGACAGGGAGCTCAGACTTACGCAGGGCACTGGAAGACCGCAGAGAAGGTGGCGTGACTAGACTGGGAACCCCATTCGCCATCACGATGGAACTCGTAGTGACTATGAAAGAGAACGTCTCGGTTACGTATGTAACCCTTGTTCCCTGAGTAGGGAACGGTGACGTTACGTCTCCCTGCCACTTCCGCTTGTACTGCGGGGATCGCCTGAGTTCAGTCTTGGCTCCTCAGCGAAGAAACATATCTGCATAACGCCAGCGTCCTTCCTTTTATACCCACGAGGTGGGGCGGAGATACGCTATGCAAATTCCACAGACCCATAGCATTTCTTTGCCATTGGCTCGTTTTGTAATACTCAAAGTTGATAGGCTTTCTAAGCGAAACCCCATTCGCCATCACGGCAGGGAACGAGGGTTACATACATAACAAGACGTTACTCATTTTGAATGGTTAATTTGTAAGGATCTCATTTGATTAATTCTAACTCAATTGTTAAGTGTTGTTAAATTGAATTAATAATATTGCTTGTAATCTGTTGCCACAATTTTATTGAGTAGATCTAGTGTATTATTTTTTACTTGGAGCTTTAAATTTCAAGTTTCAGAATTAGAATGTATGTCTATTTATTAAAAAACAAGTTACAACAGCTGAAGTATGGTAAAAATGGAAACAGTTTTAATAAAAAAACAATGAATATATTAAATGTGTAAATCTTGCCCCACAATTTTATTCAATTACGATTCAAAGGATAACAATTTGATTATAAAACAATTCTTCTTTTCATCTTTTCCTTCAATTATTTTATTAATAATAATTACTATTAATAATCACATTATAGTTATTTCAGTTATTTTATCTGTTATTAAAAATAAGAACAATGTTGCAAATAACAAACAGTAACAAATACAATATTAGAAAGAAACTAACTAAATTAAAAGTGCTTTACTTTATCCAATTGTACATCTATTTAACAGAAGTATTGAAGTAAGAATACATAAATTGAATAAACATAGTAAGTAGAAGTAGTAAAAATAATCACTGCATAGTCTTTAGTGTATTAATTACAAATAAACGGATTATTATTAAAGTGCCCCTATTATGCTATTTTAAAGTTTCCTAATGTTGTTTTGGAGTCTCCTACATGCATCAAAGGTCATAAAATTTCCTCATAATATACATTTGCACATCGCTACATTGTCAAAGATTCTCAAATGACTCGTCAGATGAATCAGTCACTCTAAATCCCTCCATTCCAGCGTGATTGACTGATGTAACAAACGTTAACAAATCTTGCTCCATACTTAATCTTTCCTCAAAGTAGAGAGAACGACAGACAATCTGCATTAATAGTCGCAGTTTTAGGTAATAGTGGCCCACAGCTGATTAGCAGAAGTATTACAGTAAGTTAGCAGGAGACCTACACAATATAAAACTCAAAACTAAGTATTTTGAACAACATCTTTCAAGCACAAGCGGTTTGCGAATTATGCATTGAACTCCGAGATTTGATAAGCAGTCTTAAGTAAAACAAAGGGAATTATTTAGGATTATACTGCTGTGGTATCGTGGTCAAGATTAATTTTAACCACTGATTCTTCACATGCTTGTCCTTGGGCAGTGAAAAAAAATGGCTTTACCTGCACATTGTAGAGCGTGGTGTCTGGTGTCTGCATGCGCATTAAGTGGGCGGGCAATATGTTAATGTTTCATCTTGACGTCACAACGAAACGACTTATGACTCATTTGAAAAACCATTCATTTCATTGACTCAGAGTCGACTCTTTGCTTTTGAAACTTTTGACTCTTAACTTTATATAGGCCTACGGTGCACTTTCAGATTTAAAACTTTGCAGGATGTTTTTATTCACTTAGATCTATGTTACACACTACATAAAATGTCATTTTCAAAAATCCATAATAGGGGCCCTTTAAAGCTATTATTAAAGTTGTTTGATAAACATTAATGACACAGACAGAAGGTTTATTAGGCTAAGTCAAAGAAGTTGCTTTTCCAATTAGGATGATGAAACAAAAAATGAGGTCTCTGACATGTACTAAACCATTCTTTACAAAAAAATTATTGTAGTGGAGAATTCAAGATGTGGTTTATAATTGAACAATTTAATTACAACTCAGGGAATCAAACAGGATTTCTTAAGTTTTTTTAGACAGTTGTTCTCTTGTAATAACAGTTATTGAACACAACATTGTCAAGATAATTTAATTTAAATTCAGTTAGGGCAAATAAAAGAGAGTAAAATGTCAATCTCATTTTTAATGATGATAGGGCCAGGATGAATATTCTCTTTGCTGTAGTGACATGCGGTCATTTGCCACACATCTATAATATAAACACCAACATCCTGAAAAGCCCAGCGCAGAATTCTGTCCAACTGTAGAGAATACCAGTCACTGCCAAAAATATCCTATTATAAAGATAGAGAAACACAAAATCATCCATAAACTTGTCATCACAGAGTACCTTAATTATTTGAACACTTGGTACTCTATAGACCAGGTGTGCCCAACCCTGCTCCTGGCGATCGACTGTCCTGCACAGTTTATCTCTAACCCTGATCAAACACACCTGCCTTTAATTTTCAAGTAATCCTGAAGACCTTAATTGGTTGTTAAGACCTTAATTGAAGACCTTCAGGTGTGTTTGATTAGGGTTGGAGATGAACTGTGCAGGACAGTCGATCGCCAGGAGCAGGGTTGGGCACACCTGCTATAGACCTTTATCACAGTCCACGTATTGTCACATCCATTTCTGATTAGTAGCTTAATTGATTTTCCACCTGTATTATTGTCAAGAAAATTAAACTAGCAATTTGACAATTAATGTCATTATTTCAAACAATTTATTTAGCCTTACACGATACCCTACCATGTGTGCAATCTTCCATTTGTAACAATGAGGCAGTAATGAAGCATAGAGAGAATCCAAATGCAAGCACTAGTTTAATGAAACAAACAGGTAATCCAGGGTGACTAACAGGACATAGAACCCAGGACAAAGAACCCAGGACATAGAACCCAGGACATAGAACCCAGGACATAGAACCCAGGACATAGAACCCAGGACATAGAACCCAGGACATAGAACCCAGGACATAGAACCCAGGACATAGAACCCAGGACATAGAACCCAGGACAGCAAACAGCTACAACGACAGACAAACCACAACTGAAATACAGAGGTATAAATACACAAGTAGACAAGCTAAACAAGATAGCAAGGGGGCGTGGTTAATCCGAGACACCTGGGGAGACTAATAAACAAGACAAGGAACACCTGTGGACACTGAGCAAACAATTAACAAATGATAAGACACATGGCAGGATCACATGACAAGCAGGGAATCACGTGACAGACAAGACAAAACCCATACAGTACGTGACACCATTAGAGATAAAATAAGAGATATAGAGATATAAGTTATTGCTGGAGGAATAATCGAAATACACTACAATACAACGCTATCCCATCATTGCATCTAAACCTGGAGAATATGACTTGTTTAAGTTAACAAAACCAGTTACTTTTGAATAATTCACTCTGGGCTGAAATTTTTTACTTTTTTTGAACTTAAATTTGATCCAGTAATAATTGTATTAGAAAGTAGAGTGCACGAAAGCAATGCAATTAATGTTTATGGGATGTATAACATTGTCTAATTCTAATGGTCTTTAATGTAATATGTTGTTTGTATTCTATTCTTGCTTTTTTTTTTTAAATATAAAAAGGTAATCAGACTCTGATGTATTGCATATAGCCATACAGAAGGCTTGTGTGCTCCCCTTTAAATCATGAAATATGTGCCGGAATCAGAGCCGATCCGCCCTATACGCTCACTACGCAAGCTGCGTAGGGCCCCGCAAATTACTCAAGGCCCCGCCTCCCCCTCGTGTCATAGCGCGTCAATTAATGTTTACAACATCAATGACAAAATTAAGCGAAACTATCCTTCTGGTCACAAAAAGAGAGAGAGAAAAAAAGAGAGTGAATTGCGGGAACAACAATCAGGTAAACTTGTGTTCTCAACTTGTGTTCACAAGTTTGATGTCAGCAAAGTAAAGTTAAGTTTATGTGCATTTCTATTGTGTTTTTTAAAGTGCAACGGCTCGGAAAAGATAACCGCGTCGCGTGTGTTATCATGCGTTCATATGCGCGTGCACGAAATGAAACGCGCATTTTTCAAGCAGAAATATATGTGGAGACCAGACATACTGTACAATATATGGGCGTGAATGATGGCACTCCTCATCAAAGTACACATTATACACACTTTTAAAACAAGACACTGATTATAGTCTCAGTTAATGTGTAGTAAAAACTCTAAACAACTGCACTAATTATGCAAGATGAAAAGCAATGTATTGACAATTTGACATTGATTGACTTTGATTTATAGGCTATATTGAATTTAAAATGTTGATTAGATGGACATACTGGTCAATATGGATGCACATCCCTCAGTAAATAATAACCATAAATCAAGAATTGCTTCAACATGCACAATAAAAAAACTTTAACATGCTATGGCAAGCCATTTTAGCTTTTATTCATTCAGTTTATGCATTTTTTATATCAATAATTCTTTTTTTTTTCTTTTTTTTTTACTATTTGCAATGTGAATTCTTGATTATTTTTACTAGTAGGGCCCCTTAGTTACATTTTTATCTACCAATGTCTATTTTTGATATCAGGAATTACATGTTCACTTGTACAAAAGTTAATTCTTGATATCAATGATGTCATTCACTCACAGGGATTATTGATATCTGCATCACAATATTCACTTGTTATCTTAATATTCTATAGAAAATACTCTATTCAGTAAATATCATTCTGTTCTATATTGCTACTCATTCTTTGACTGTTTTGTTTAAAGGAGGGAGGATTGTATTGGGAGCACTGAAGTGTCAGGTGTGACTGTGGCAATGGCAAATGGTTTATATATCTCACGGCGTCACGGGTCAGGTAGAGGGCCCCTTAGCAGAATTTTGCTTAGGGCCCCAGGGAGGTCAGGATCGGCACTGGCCGGAATAACATGAGACCATTTTTCTTTTTCATCATACTCAATTAATGATAGTAAACTGAGGTTGGTTTGTTTAGATGAAATATCTGTGATTAACTGTACATCAATAAATCACAACAATTAATTCCTGTGCCACAAGTACTGCCATCGATAAAAGCTACAGCGGAAGTTCTTTTATGCTACTATTTGAAGTGTCTGCTTTTGAAGTGTGATGAAGGCCTATAACGTTAGCTTACCTTATAGCCAGTGTTGACAGTCTTGATTATAACAGTTGTATCAGTTGCCCGCTGTAACAATGCTAGAACAGCTTTGCGAATCCTCAACACTCTATGGGTGAAGAATTCCAGAGGGTACGTGGTGAAATGGGGTCCCAGATTGAACATAATGACTGTGTGGGGTCCTCCAGCCAGGTTATCAATCTCATTACTGATGTAGTGCAGATCAGCAAATGCTGTTTTCCGAGTCCGCAGAGGAACGCCGTGAGCCCTCCAGTGCAAGTCAATGTTGTTATCCACATCCACTGCTATGAGCGGCCCTGACTTATATTGGACATGCAGGTTCATCTGCTTCAGGGCTGAAAAACAGACCCACAATTAATGCATCTATGCACTGTATAAATAATTATAATTAAAGAATAAGCAACTTTTTATCTCACTTGGTATTGCTTTCACAAAGAACTCAAACCACTGTCTTATAGTAGAGTCTCCCATCATGTAGAGGTGTTTGTCTTTCAGGCACTCTGTTGTCGTTTGGGTTGTAAAATGGCGGGTGCTACAGACAAATGACGTCCACACATCATCCAAGTAAAAGCCAGCTGGAACCGGAGTGTGTAAACCAGGGTGACATTTCTCTCCAACATCTAGGATGAGTAAATGTAAGTTCTGTGTCAAAGGTATACGTTTTAAAAAAAATTAAACTGAACTGAACTGGAGATTTAATTTGATTTGCATTGTCTAAATGTCAGAAAATTAATTATGTGTAAACACATTTCCTAGCATATCTGCCTCCTTGTACTGTATTATTCTGCTGGGTTAAACCATTGACCAACATACCAATAGTTTGATTTCCCTCGGAATGAAAAATGTTGATGATCCTTTTATCTCCATCGATAACTTTGTTAGTTTGCGTCCTGCCAAAGAAAACATATTTGTCAAACTGCCTTCCATCAATGCATCAAATATATCAAACAAACAGTCAATCAAGAGTTCTTTAATCTCACATAAGCATTTTCTCCATATTAGTCAGGCGGTTTCTATAACCACCCATAGAGTGATACACAAGGGCACTGCATGGGAGCGATTTGGGTCTCTGACAGCGCCAACTTTCTCCGGTACGGGGATCGTTGTATTCACAGCAGCAGCCTTCTATTCCCATATGCTCTAGTCCATTGTTGTCCCACTTTACATTACACATCACGGTTTCACTCAGCCTGGTGTTATTTGGTCCTGGTCCCTCATAATATCCATTGAAGAAAACTCTGTCAGAGTCAGTATCTCTGTGATGCTTCAGGACCTGCACAGCTTCACTGGAGTGAATAAGACGCACAGCCACCTGTGCCTTGCCGACCCATGGCAAGAGGAAACGTACCGAGTAGGAGCCATTGAGCAGGTCCACCACCTCCCCAAAAACACTGGCCTGTGACAGAAGTACATTCTTAGTATAACTCTCTCTGACCCAGGTAGATTAGATTAGTTAATCTAAAGTGTACAATAACTGACCTTAGTTTTAGACCAGAATAGCTTGGCTTGAAAAAAGTCTCCTCCATAACACTTAGATTTATTGTCAAAATCCTTTGCGTGCACCGTAACATAAAGCTCCTCACCAATTTGATAGCTCTCTTTCAGGTTCTGAATGATGAATTTGGTGTGGCCTGGACTAGTACTCATGGACACATTTGTGATTGCTCTGTCAGGCCCGGCCCAGTAAACATCCGGCTGTAACCTGGAGTAGTTGTCAAAATTGATACCTTTTTCAGAGAAAAATGAGCTTGACTCTTCTGAACTGAGTACTGAAGGAGAAGTGGAAATTGTAGATATTCCTGCAAAGTGCTGAGACAAAAAGCTGGGTGGAGGGTGTTTCTTCCTTTCATTACCTGTATAAGACCATACAACCTACAAATAAAAAGATTGTTATTAATCAAAAGTTTTGTTTTTGTTGGAATCATGCTTGTCGATTTTTAAACAGAAAACATCTAAGGTTATGTATCCCAGATCCCTGAGAAAGGACGACAATGGGCCCTATTTTAACGATCTGAAACGCAAGTGTCAAAGCTCAAAGCGCAAGTAAGTTTGTGGGCGGATCCCAGCGCTGTTGCTATTTTCCCGGCGGGATAAATGCCTCTTGCGCCTGGCGCAAATCTAAAAGGGGTTGGTCTGAAGTAGCTTCATTATTCATAGGTGTGGTTTGGGCGTAACGTGAAATAAATCAATCAGAGAGTCATCCAACATACCCTTTAAGAGCAGGTGTGCATGTTTCATGGCAGATTGTTATTATTATGGCGCGCTTACCAGGCGCGCTTCAGAATCAGTTCACAGCCGAGGAGATAGATGTTCTCGTCAGGGCCGTAAAAGAAAGAGAATTGACATTGGTGATGGGACAAACCCACCCAAATCAATAGAAAAAAATACGAGAAAGCTCAACTTAACTGGCAAGTTAAAGAGTAAGGTTTTTAATGTACTTACATAATGGTAAAGGTGATTTCGCAGTCTTCAGATTTTTTTTCCTGGTTCTTGACGGACAAACTAATTTATCAGATGTCCTTATATACATTTGTGTCTTGCCACTATTGGGCAAACAGGTCTGATCCGTCATTACTACAATTTGCCTGAAAAAATTGAGTAAATGTGTAAGCTAGATTTATGCCTATTTTTTCACATCTTCATGGACACCACAATGATTTCCCTCGTGTGGTCATATATTTCCTTGTTATAATGTATGATTTGCAAAAATAAAAACTGCTGCATCTGTGTTGATGAGAGAATCAAAGTGTATGCGCGTTGTGCACCCACTACATTATGGCCAAGCATGCGCGCTTAAAATACCATTATGAACAACGCGCAACGAGCCACTGACTTTAGACCAGGTATTTTTTGGTCAGTGGCGCAATTGTTTTCTGGAAGTGCAAAATAGCACTAGGGAACGTTTGCGCCAAAAACACACCTCCTTTTTGCGCCGACCCGCCCAGGGAGCGCAAGTTCATTTCCTAGTTTACCGACGTGTGTCTGTGGAGGGAAAAGCCCGCTTTGCGCGGGTGCAAAATACGAATGATACAAGATAGAGCCCAATGTGTCAGAAAGTTAACGCTATGGGAACACCATCAGGTGCGACCTGTGTCTGAAGTATGTGTGGAAGACGGAAATTGATTGACAGACGGCAGTCCTAGAAAAATGGTTCTAAACAGTACAAAAGTATGGTTCTTTGGCTTGTAACAATAGCAGAATAAATAAAACCCTTTTTATAAGGTTCCATAGCTTTGAAAGTGCTGACCTTAATGGTGTTATACATCATCTTTTTATTAGGGCCCGAGCACCGATGGTGTGAGGACCCTCTTGGAATTGCTCTGTTTATTATTATTATTAGGGCCCGAGCACCGATGGTGTGAGGACCCTCTTGGAATTGCTCTGTTTATTAGGGCCCAAGCCCAAAGGGCGAAGGGCCTATTGTTTTCCTAAGGATTATTTATTATTATTATTATTATTATTATTATTATTATTATTATTATTATTATTATTATTATTTTTACTACCTTTTGGACACTTTTGGAGGCCTTAACATGCTCAAAAACTCCTGAAACTTTGCACACATGTCAGAACCCGCGGCCATCAGGGCCGGGCTGAAGATGGTACCCGGGCGTGGCAGGGGGGCTCGACAGCGCCCCCTGGAACGGGGTCCGAAAACATGGTCCATAAATCAAACACGCTTGCATGTAATAATATGAAACTCGGTACACATGTAGATCTCATCGTTTCATATATACTTCACACTCTTACTTTTTACCCCAGCCCAACAGGAAGTCGGCTATTTAGGGTTGTTGGTAAAACACACGCAAAGGAATTTGAAGTACTTCTCCTAGAGAATTCAAACACACGGCACGAAACTCGGTCAGCGTGAAGTCAAGACATTGAGGATGAAAGTTTGCGAGGGGATTTTTGATATCTCGAACGGTTTGGCCGTGGCGAGGAAACAAAATTATGGCGAGAAACGTGAAACAAGAAGTGTGTCATAACTTCAGCATACATTAACTGATCTTGATGAAACTTCAGCAGTGTGTTCGTTGTAAGAGCCCGATCATATGGATGTGACTATTGTGAGTCAAAGTTATAGCGCCACCAACTGGCAGCAGGAAGTGTGTCACTTTCAAAATGCTTTGAAATCACCCTCTTATTTTTACCCGATTTGCTTCAAACTTCATTTGTATAATGTAAATACACGGCAGATGAAGACCTGTGAATGGATTCTTGATATCTTTGAAACTGTTGCTGTGGCAATCCATCAAACTTTAATATTCTTTTTGGATGCTTTTGAGACTCTTAGCATGCCTGAAATTGCTTAAAATTGCATGAAACTCGACAGACAGATCACATTTATTAGCCAGGTGACATGTGCATAGTTTCAGAAACGGGCGTGGTGCAGGGACTCAGTAGCGCCACCTTTTGACAAAAGTGGGGGGGTTAGTTTCATCTAGAGTTACAAAAATCTGTATTTATATAGTTCTCCTCCAGCCAGACAACTTTCTAATTTACAGTCATTAGTAACAACCAAGAGGAAGTCAGATATTTTGGTTTGAATATGGTCATTTCTCTCTGAGCCTACGTCTCTGTGACTGCTGTCTGTGTGTGTGTCTGTGAGTGTGGGAAGGGGGAGGGGGAGTGGGGCTATGTGCCTGCTCTCTGTGTGTGTGTGTCTGTGAGTGTGGGGAGGGGGAGGGGGAGGGGGAGTGGGGCTAGATTAACCATTTCACTGCTGTGTGGTTTGGCCTTCATTAAAAAAGAAAATAAATGTCTTAAGCCTTGTATTTTTTAAATACGTTTTTTTAATAAAGGCATATAACAGACATGCTGCATTTAAATTTTTTTAATAAAACATTGTTTTTTATGTTTTTCAAGCCATTTTATTTATGAGGACTTTTGAAATGTCCTCATAAACCACCCATAAGTTGTAATACCAGTGTAATACACGTCATTATACAAATTTGTGTCCTCATAGATCACATAAACCAACCCACACAAACCAACCCACACACACACACACACACCAAATTGACGGTGGGTGGCAATGGTATATTTAAAAGTGCATAATTGTAATATCTGCAAGGCACCCCTAGTCCAATCTTATTAAATGTATGCTTCATCTTTCATTTTAATTTGTAAATTTGATCAATAAATTCAATTATTTAGAATAATAAGATACTATATGGCTGTTACCCTAGGTAGGGCTTATCAAATTACATCATTTACATTGAAAAATAACAATGCATTAAATGATGTTATGAGATTGTTTTAAATATGAGTCAATTAAAAATCGTTGGAAAGAATGATACTTTTAAACATAACACTGAACCGTCACTAGGTGTCGCCAGGCTACCGTCTTAATGAGCGAGTCATTGATTCATTCGTTCAAACGATTCGTTCGAACGACTGAGTCATTCATGAATGAGACAGGTATGGATTGGTCATTGAATCTAGGGTTTGCGATGTCTACCAATTTGGCATCAGACGATGTGTACAGTGAAACATCGCGATGGACGATGATATCGGAGGAGGGTCGGGGCTAACGTTTTAATTTTTCACTTAAGCAATAAGCCCCGCAAAGCCGTGTTTTACAGTGGATTTAGAACAGCTAAGGGGCGTAGGCACAACGCGGAGATATTTTCCTCTACATCTCATCAGCAATTTTGATTTCGGCACGCTCTGAGTCTGCAGCAGCTGACCACTAGGAGCGAATGTACATGATGTACAATGTACACGTGACAGAGCAGCCAGATCCAGACTGTGCTTTCGCGCTGTGGCTGGCGCTGAGCCAGAGACAGACGCGTTCAGTGCTTGTCATATTATATCACAACTATTCAGTGTTTTTAACCACATAATGTTTATTTTAGGTTTCAGACATTTAAATGCATATAACTTATAGCAAAACAATACATTTATAGTTTGTAAAATACACAATGGTGTCTATGGAAGCAGCCATAACAACCCATTCAAATATATTTGCCGACGGATTTTATTCATATCAGACACACAGTGTAAGGAACTATAAAGTTAACTCTATTCTTCTCCCAGTTCACCGGCCATGTATTTCGGGAGAAACTTTTTAAACGACAAAACAAACTCACTTACACACATTTGAGAATCAGAATAGAAGATAGTTAATGACATGGTAACCAGGTTTGTTAATATTTATAAATAAAAGCGCTAACGTTACATGTCTATTTTGGCTGTGGTGAATCACGTGCCAAGCATGACGCGTCACCATGGAAACATGGGGGGGGGGGGGGGGGGATCGCGATGCTGGCTTAAAGCAAAGAAGCACAAGAGGCGAAACTCTGATGCTTTTCTGGTAACAGCCACTAGGTGGCGCTTCGGGAGCGCGGCCGCCATTTTGGGATGAATATTCCAACGGGAGTTACTGGACAACAGCACAGATAACAGTTTTTTGAGGTAGTTTTTTCTTGCATTATAGAATATTTCCATTTTATGCAACTTTACACATTTACTACTATTATTAGTTACCAACTCCACTTGGCCTGAAATATATTTTGTACGTTTTAATCCCCTGGATCATGCTACAAACATGATGATCTTATGGAACATTATGCATTGCTGTGTCCGTTATCCTATAATTGCCACAATTTTGTACAGTGGCTGTGTGTTTTTGTTTACATAGTCTTGCTTTAACGGTCATTAATATACGATATAAGAAGTTCACTGTAAAGCTGTTTCTATTGCTGTTGTATAGGCCTAATAGTTGTACAAATAGAGAGTTTGTAGGCCTAATACTGTATACGTGTTGTTGTAGCCATTAAATAAGCGCATTTAGTTTCATATTTGTTCAAATATTATAATGTTTTTTTCCCCATATTGATTATGAAAAGTGAACAGCATGAGTATGATATCGGGAGACATGAAGTGGCTCATACATGATTTTGACTCATTAGCCTACGCTGTGTTTTGTAGAAAGCCTTTCTTTAAAATTAATTTCGTTTTGTATAAATTCTATCTTATTTTTATTTTTTTTAAATTTAATCGGCTGGATTTAATAAATGGCAAATATAGCAGACATAATCATGACATCCGGCGCCGGCGCTCGTCTTGAGCGAATCTCATCATAAATTTACCGAAATATGCCTCAGACATGAGAAATATAGAAAGCTTGCAACTAAATATTTAAACGAAACTATTCCAAACGAAAAGAAATAGGCTACTCTCTGATTATGTTGCACACTCACATATGTTGAAATAACGAGATATTATGTTGAAATAACATTATAAATAATACATCTTTAAATATATTTGATTGAATGCTGAATGTTGTTCTTATTCAATTTAGTAAAATTAAAACTTTAGTTGTGATAATTAAAATGATTGAATATTAAATATCGAAGTTTTGCTCATTTAATAATAGTAGCACAATATAGGCTATAAGTGCGCAGCTCCCCCTGTCAATGATCTAGCACCCCCTCGGCACCTGCGTTAAAAAATCTGGCGCTGCCTCCTCTTTTTACATAATTATTTCAACCTAAAAATGACCTCTGCACTGGGCTAAATATATGTATAATATATGACTGCAGAGTGGCTTTCACCCCAAAATGGCGGAAGCGTGGCGCTGCTGCTGGGCGCTGGTGTTGCAATGGAACGTTCTATTGGCTTTCACTTCTTGTAAATATACGTTCTTTGCTTAAAAGTCCCCATGAACCGGAAGTTGCAAACGGCTTTTCTCCAGTGCTGTGACGTATTTCCGAGAGAAACGGAATACTTATGAGGCAAAATAGTGAGCGTGGCTTTTTTTTTCCAACTAGCACCTGATTGGATCTAGAAAAATGCACCTCCTCGCCATCTCTCCTTTCACACATTGTGTGCCTGTCTACTGTCAGTTGGAGGGGCGTGATTACGGATGTTAAGCAGACACCCAAACCATCAAGCCTACGTCATCGGGCAAGGTCCTCCAGTGCAGAGGGGAGGGGCATTTTCAGAATTTGATTAAAGATTACGAAGCCAAAAAATTTTTTTGTGTGGATTGACTTGCACGGATGAATTGTTCACCACAAAACGATCAATTTAGGCAAACAAAGTAAGTATGGTCAATTTTGATTTCATGGGGACTTTAACATCGTGATGTCTGTCAGCCATCACGATGGACGATGATATCGTCAATCTTTGAGTAAACCAATTTGTCCAAAATGCTGAATCATTCAGTAATGAGAAAACATGTTGCTGTGAGATGCGCAATGGTTCTGCTGTGATCTTTGTTTAACTATTTTCGCTACAGAAACAGAAAAACCGTCAATATTGCATCTAAAATGTAAGTGACTTGACGTGTGTGTGTGTGTGTGTGTGTGTGTGTGTGTGTGTGTTACAGTGAAAAGAGTTTAACCCTTTAAGGCAGTGGATCTCAATCCTGGTCCTAGGGAGCCACTGCTCTGCATAGTTTGTATGTCTCCCTCATTTAACACACCTGATTCAGATCATCAGCTGGTTAGGAAAGAGCTTTATTAACTGAAGTGGGTGTGTCAGATAAAGGAGACATATAAAATGTGCAGAGCAGTGGCACCCATAGGACCAAGATTGAGAACCACTGCTTTAAGGCCTTGTCTTTTTTGGATATATCTTCTTTCTTTTTTTATGTGCATACAACCCATATATTTTAAATGTATTGTTTGCTTTAAATTAAATTAAGATTGTATGTTTGGTAATTGAACCTAAATAAATTTAAAATGAATGTGCTATATTTCAGATCAATATATTTGTTTTCCTTCATTTTAATCAACACTAACTTTATTCTCATCTGAATTATAAATAACTTATTTCTGTATAAAATAATAAATCCTGAATAATCCAGACCAACCAGAGCGCACTATTTCTACAACATCATCAGTGCTGAACGGGACTACCAGAGCCGTTCGGCAGATAGCGAGCAGATATTTTGTGTCACGTCGTGCACAATAACCCTAAGGCACCATGGTGGCCACCGGCTTTATATATATATATATATATATATATATATATATATATATATATATATATATATATATATATATATATATATATATAAATATAGCTGCGAGCAGCGATGAAGGGCCAAAGCCGGCGGTACCGCCACCCTGGTGCACCAGGGTTGCGGTGCCACCGGCTTGGGCCCGTAATCGCTGCTCGCAGCTATATTTATTATTATTCTTCTTCTTCTCCGCAATGAATCGCATTTTTGAGGGCCTAAACATGCACAAAAACTCACGAAAATTTGCACACGCGTCAGAACTGGCGAAAATTTACATCTGATATGCGTTTCAAAATTGGGCGGGCCAAAATGGCTCGATAGCGCCACCTATAAAGGTTCAACGGAGTGCGCCTCGCGTTACGTTTCACGTACGTGTACGAAATTCGGTACATACATGTAATGGCCCATTACCTACAAAAAAGTCTCTTGGACCGTAGCCCTAAACACAACAGGAAGTCAGCCATTTTGAACTTCCTCTCAGATTTTTGTGCAGTTTTTGCCATTTTCAGGCCTCGTACTTTAACGAACTCCTCCTACAGTTTTAATCTGATCATCTTCAAATTTGGTGAGTGTAATCTTAAGGCCTTTGCGACGTTAAATTGCGAATATCTTGAGTTTTCGTCGAAGGGCGTGTCCTCGGCGGCCTGACAAATTTTGATGTTTCGCCATGAAACAGGAAGTTGCTGTAACTCAGGCAAACAATGTCCAATCTGCCCCAAACTTCACATGTTTGATAAGAGTTCTGTCCTGAACACATGTGCATGCTGATATTCAGTTACAGTCATAGCGCCACCTGCTGGCAACAGGAAGTGACATGTTTAACACTGTTGTGGACTCCTGATAACATATAAAAAAGTGCCAGCAAGTGCTAAACATGCTATCAACATACTTGAAACATGCTAAAACATGCTAGCAAACACTTACCTAAGTGCTAAAGCATGCTATTACTGCAATTAAATAGTAATTTGCTGTAACTTCGTACCCCGAAACCCCGAAACTTCACACATTTGATAAGAGTCCTGCCCTGAACACATCTACATGAGAATATTCAGTTATAGTAATAGCGCCACCTACTGGCAACAGGAAGTGACATGTTTAACACTGTGATGCAGTACTAGCAACATATTAAATATGCCATTGAATTATAAACATGTTAAAACATGCTAGTAATTCTTAGCTAAGTGCTAAAGCATGCTAATGAAATGAAACAGGAAGTTGTTGTTACTTAAGAAGACAATGTCCAAACTGCCCCAAACTTCACACATTTGATAAGAGTCCTGCCCTGAACACATCTACATTACAATTTTCAGCTATAGTAATAGCGCCACCTACTGGCAACAGGAAGTGACATGTTTAACAGTGTGATGCAGTACTGGCAACATAGTAAATATGCCATTGAGTTATAAACATGTTATAAACATGTTAAAACATGCTAGCAATTCTTAGCTAAGTGCTAAAGCATGCTAATGAAATGAAACAGGAAGTTGTTGTTACTTAAGAAGACAATGTCCAATCTGCCCCAAACTTCACACATTTGATAAGAGTCCTGCCCTGAGCACATCTACATTACAATTTTCAGCTATAGTAATAGCGCCACCTACTGGCAACAGGAAGTGACATGTTTAACACTGTGATGCAGTACTAGCAACATATTAAATATGCCATTGAATTATAAACATGTTATAAACATGTTAAAACATGCTAGCAATTCTTAGCTAAGTGCTAAAGCATGCTAATGAAATGAAACAGGAAGTTGTTGTTACTTAAGAAGACAAAGTCCAAACTGCCCCAAACTTCACACATTTGATAAGAGTCCTGCCCTGAACACATCTACATTACAATTTTCAGCTATAGTAATAGCGCCACCTACTGGCAACAGGAAGTGACATGTTTAACAGTGTGATGCAGTACTGGCAACATAGTAAATATGCCATTGAGTTATAAACATGTTATAAACATGTTAAAACATGCTAGCAATTCTTAGCTAAGTGCTAAAGCATGCTAATGAAATGAAACAAGAAGTTGTTGTTACTTAAGAAGACAATGTCCAATCTGCCCCAAACTTCACACATTTGATAAGAGTCCTGCCCTGAACACATCTACATTACAATTTTCAGCTATAGTAATAGCGCCACCTACTGGCAACAGGAAGTGACATGTTTAACAGTGTGATGCAGTACTGGCAACATAGTAAATATGCCATTGAGTTATAAACATGTTATAAACATGTTAAACATGCTAGCAATTCTTAGCTAAGTGCTAAAGCATGCTAATGAAATGAAACAGGAAGTTGTTGTTACTTAAGAAGGCAATGTCCAATCTGCCCCAAACTTCACACATTTGATAAGAGTCCTGCCCTGAACACATCTATATGACAATATTCAATTATAGTAATATCGCCACCTACTGGCAACAGGAAGTGACATGTTTAACAGTGTGATGCAGTACTGGCAACATAGTAAATATGCCATTGAGTTATAAACATGTTATAAACATGTTAAAACATGCTAGCAATTCTTAGCTAAGTGCTAAAGCATGCTAATGAAATGAAACAGGAAGTTGTTGTTACTTAAGAAGGCAATGTCCAATCTGCCCCAAACTTCACACATTTGATAAGAGTCCTGCCCTGAACACATCTACATGACAATATTCAGTTATAGTAATAGCGCCACCTACTGGCAACAGGAAGTGACATGTTTAACAGTGTGATGCAGTACTGGCAACATAGTAAATATGCCATTGAGTTATAAACATGTTATAAACATGTTAAACATGCTATCAATTCTTAGCTAAGTGCTAAAGCATGCTAATGCTATGAAACAGGAAGTTGTTTTTACTTAAGGCGGCAAAGTTCAATCTGCCCCAAACTTCAGATGTTTGATAAGAGTTCTGTCCTGAACACATGTGCATGCTCATATTCAGTTACAGTCATAGCGCCACCTGCTGGCAACAGGAAGTGACATGTTTAACAGCATGCTATTATACCCATAATAAAGGACATTTTTGTAACTGACTTTGACATACTCCCACTATATTTATCTACTTAAATGCACATTGCCCACCGTGGTCTGTCTTCCTAAAGCCACCGGTAGTGTTGTTTTTGGCGGCCTGTTTTAATTTTAGTTTTAGTCTAGTCTTTGTGTCAAGCTGTCATTTTAGTTTTTATTAGTTTTAGTCACGTTCATACTCTTTTTAGTCTAGTCTAGTTTTAGTCGACGAAAACTGATGACATTTTAGTCTAGTTTTAGTCGACGAAAACTGATGACATTTTAGTCTAGTTTTAGTCGACGAAAGACATAGTCTAGTTTTAGTCAATGAAAATTGTATTTTAGTCTCTTTTTAGTAATGCAATTCTATTTAACCCAGTCAATATGTATACCTAGTAGTAGACGAAACCAACATTTTCTTTTAGCCAAACCCATTTAAAAAAATCTTATCTTATTATTGTTAGTCTCTTATTATATTATTGTTATTATATATGTATTGTTCCAGACACAGAAGACGCTCTGATATGAATTTAGAACATATTTATTTTACCAACCAAACATGTTGCCTACACATGATGAAATTAAAGTTTTTCCAAATGTCATTTCTTCTTTTTATCCCAAAGACGAATCCCTTTCTCTGTGTCAGACTTAACTGCGTTTGTTGTCGTTTATGCTAACGCCTGTTTCACACATACTCCGTTTGCGGTGTGTATTTTTTCCAGCACCCATATTAGGTTAGAGCGCTCACACCGCACGCGGGAGCGGTGCGTGCATAACAGCAGAGCAGAGATCTACACAGTAGCCTACCTCAACAATGCGACATAATGGATGTAGGCTAGAAATATTGATTTGAAATAAAAAATTGAGAATAAATGTTGTGATTGTGGTATTACAGCCGTAGATCAGCTCCGCACCGCATACGCACTACACACGGAGTATGTGTGAAACAACTCACGCAGCTGCATCTTCTAAATAATGCCGCGAGTGGGGCTTGAGGATGTGATGTCGCCTGCGTCTGCGCAGTGCGATCTGATGCAGCCCCTGAAGTGAAACACAGGAAACAAACAGAAATGCTGCATACCGGTAATAACGCAAGTAAACGAGACGAAATAACGTTAAATAACATTTCGTCTCGTCTCGTTTTGGTCAACGAAAATGAAGAGACATTTTAGCATAGTTTTTATTTTGTAAACCACATTTAGTCTCGTTTTTATTCGTCAACGATATTACATTATACATTTAATTATAGTCATCGTCACATGACCAGCATTTACGTTGCGTCTCGTCTCGTTTTCGTCACGTGAAAAAGGTTCGTTGACGACGATATTTCGTCATAATTTTCGTTGACGAAAGCAACACTAGCCACCGGGTGGCGATGGCACGGGTGCGAGGGCCCTTTCAATGCTGCTTGCAGCTTTAATTATTATTATTATTATTCTTCTCCGCAATGAATCGCATTTTTGAGGGCCTAAACATGCACGAAAGCTCACGAAAATTTGCACACGCGTCAGAACTGGCGAAAATTTACATCTGATATGCGTTTCAAAATTGGGCGGGCCAAAATGGCTCGATAGCGCCACCTATAAAGGTTCAACGGAGTGCGCCTCGCGTTACGTTTCACGTACGTGTACGAAATTCGGTACATACATGTAATGGCCCAATACCTACAAAAAAGTCTCTTGGAGCGTAGCCCTAAACACAACAGGAAGTCAGCCATTTTGAACTTCCTCTCAGATTTTTGTGCAGTTTTTGCCATTTTCAGGCCTCGTACTTTAACGAACTCCTCCTACAGTTTTAATCTGATCATCTTCAAATTTGGTGAGTGTAATCTTAAGGCCTTTGCGACGTTAAATTGCGAAGATCTTGAGTTTTCGTCGAAGGGCGTGTCCTCGGCGGCCTGACAAATTTTGATGTTTCGCCATGAAACAGGAAGTTGCTGTAACTCAGGCAAACAATGTCCAATCTGCCCCAAACTTCACACGTTTGATAAGAGTTCTGTCCTGAACACATGTCCATGCTCATATTCAGTTACAGTCACAGCGCCACCTGCTGGCAACAGGAAGTGACATGTTTAACACTGTTGTGGACTCCTGATAACATATAAAAAAGTGCCAGCAAGTGTTAAACATGCTAACAACATACTTGAAACATGCTAAAACATGCTAGCAAACACTTAGCTAAGTGCTAAAGCATGCTATTACTGCAATTAAATAGTAATTTGCTGTAACTTCGAACCCCGAAACCCCGAAACTTCACACATTTGATAAGAGTCCTGCCCTGAACACATCTACATGAGAATATTCAGTTATAGTAATAGCGCCACCTACTGGCAACAGGAAATGACATGTTTAACACTGTGATGCAGTACTAGCAACATATTAAATATGCCATTGAATTATAAACATGTTATAAACATGTTAAAACATGCTAGTAATTCTTAGCTAAGTGCTAAAGCATGCTAATGAAATGAAACAGGAAGTTGTTGTTACTTAAGAAGACAATGTCCAAACTGCCCCAAACTTCACACATTTGATAAGAGTCCTGCCCTGAACACATCTACATTACAATTTTCAGCTATAGTAATAGCGCCACCTACTGGCAACAGGAAGTGACATGTTTAACAGTGTGATGCAGTACTGGCAACATAGTAAATATGCCATTGAGTTATAAACATGTTATAAACATGTTTAAACATGCTAGCAATTCTTAGCTAAGTGCTAAAGCATGCTAATGAAATGAAACAGGAAGTTGTTTTTACTTAAGAAGGCAATGTCCAATCTGCCCAAACTTCACACATTTGATAAGAGTCCTGCCCTGAACACATCTACATTACAATTTTCAGCTATAGTAATAGGGCCACCTACTGGCAACAGGAAGTGACATGTTTAACAGTGTGATGCAGTACTGGCAACATAGTAAATATGCCATTGAGTTATAAACATGTTATAAACATGTTAAACATGCTAGCAATTCTTAGCTAAGTGCTAAAGCATGCTAATGAAATGAAACAGGAAGTTGTTGTTACTTAAGAAGGCAATGTCCAATCTGCCCCAAACTTCACACATTTGATAAGAGTCCTGCCCTGAACACATCTACATGACAATATTCAGTTATAGTAATAGCGCCACCTACTGGCAACAGGAAGTGACATGTTTAACAGTGTGATGCAGTACTGGCAACATAGTAAATATGCCATTGAGTTATAAACATGTTATAAACATGTTAAACATGCTAGCATTTCTTAGCTAAGTGCTAAAGCATGCTAATGCTATGAAACAGGAAGTTGTTTTTACTTAAGAAGGCAAAGTTCAATCTGCCCCAAACTTCACATGTTTGATAAGAGTTCTGTCCTGAACACATGTGCATGCTCATATTCAGTTACAGTCATAGCGTCACCTGCTGGCAACAGGAAGTGACATGTTTAACAGCATGCTATTATACCCATAATAAAGGACATTTTTGTAACTGACTTTGACATACTCCCACTATATTTATCTACTTAAATGCACATTGCCCACCGTGGTCTGTCTTCCTAAAGCCACCGGGTGGCGATGGCACGGGTGCGAGGGCCCTTTCAATGCTGCTTGCAGCTTTAATTAATATTTTATTTCGTTACAAATGATAGTATATTATATTATATATATTAGTATATTAGTGTGTGTATATTATTGATACTAGTATTATTAATATTCATTTAATATATATATATTATTTTATATATTCATTTTGTTTTTCTTTCTGCCTAGTCTTATAATATCGTGTAGCCTTTATTTGGGTTTCAAAAAGCATTGTGTCAATTATGGACTTTTATTACTTTATAAACATGGAAAATTGTAGAAAAAAAAGACAATGCTCTAAAAAACAAGAGCTACTGTGATTCCATTACATATAAATGATTTTTGACATTGAACATGATATGGATCATGATCACCAGTTGAAGTGCCACGCATATCCACCAGAGGGCACTCCTCCCCAGACCCTTGCTTACCCACCCTTGACTACATCTCCCATAATCCATTGCTCATACTCATTATGCCTGATTACTTCCAGCTGATTACTTACTCATTACCTTGTTAAGCCCAGTTTATATAATCCCCTGTTCACTTAAGGCGGGCGTACACGGTGCGAATTCTGACGGTCGGAAGATCGTATGTCCACGCACACTTTACGAGTGAGTTTATCCGAAAATCGTATGGAGGCAGTGATACACGACACGATTTTACGACCTGCTGCATTCCGAAGAAATCGCTAAAAAGCCAAAAAGTCTGCTCTCTCATAACTGCAAATAAAAATATTGATACAAGCCGTGACTATTTTGCTACATATTTCAGCACCGGGGAAACGGACGTCCGGTCACCCTTATGTGTGTGTGTGTGTGTGTGTGTGTGTGTGTGTGTGTGTGTGTGTGTGTGTGTGTGTGTGTGTGTGTGTGTGTGTGTGTGTGTGTGTGTGTGTGTGTGTGTGTGAAGGAGTTAAAAAAGGTAGTTATGGTACACATTCAAAAATAAAATAGCAAGCTCTCTGAATGATTAATTAGCCGTTTAAACCACCTCATATGAGTGTTTGCAATTAATTTTGCTGAGAGAAGCTGCAGTGAAGGGGCTCGAGCGCACATGAGTGAGGGCGCGGTTGCCAGATCCACATAATGGAAAGGTGACAGTAATCTTCTGGACTTGTTTTTCTGATTAATGTCACACTTTAAGAAGTTATCAAAGTGGAAAGTTGTATGTTAGGGTTTGTGATATATTAATCTTATTTCCAAAACACAAGCTTTGAACTTATTTTTCGGAGTTTTTATTTTTTATTTGTTTTTGCTTTTTTTTACAATAACTGGCAACATTTTACTGTCGGAAATAATAAAAAAAACCTAGCTGTAGACAAACTGTAATTCTGACAGAAAGATAACCAGCATTCGGAATTAGACTAAAACACAAATACATCAGATATCTTAAGAATTGTAACTATAACACTACAGAAACATAGCATGACAGATATGTTACGATAAAATTCAATAGCTACTGTGAGACAATGGCAATACGGCATATGCAGAACTGTACAAGTCATCAAAAACAATGAGGTTCATGTCATGCTTCGAACTTCAAAATTCAACGGATTGACCCAACAGACGGCTCGATTTTACCGTTTCGAAAATCATCTGCGAGCTCGTAAAAAGCAAAAAATCGCACCGTGTACGCCCGCCTTTAGGGGGCTTTTACACTGGGCTCGTTTGCTGCGGTCCGAGCCCGAGCACGTTTGTTCCCGGTGCCCCCCGCAGCGTTGGTCTGGTTTCACACTCAACTTGATTCTATCGAACCCTGGTGTGTTTGCGTGCATATTACGTTATCGCAAACGTGCACAGCGCATGATAGAAAACAGAACGCGGGTCAGTATTGTGTTTTTTTTTTTTAAATAATTCGCTGCTATTATGCGCAGTTGAGTGAACAACAGGTTTACTGTGCGTGTGTCACATATAAGACGGACTTCTGCTGCCTGCAAACGGACTCTTTTGAGGAGACAGTGGATTTACAAATTTGTTGCCCTGATTCCACGCGCAATTCACGAATACACTGCAGGCTCACTCTCGCTCATATCCAAGGGAAATCATCAACACTATCATCCCTTACAAGTGTTTTATTTAACTGAATACAGCACAATAAGATAAAACGCATGCGCAGGTTAATTTACTTCCTGAACAAGTGCGCACCCGAGTCTGTGTTGCTTTCACATAAACGCGAATTGCGGCACGGTTCGGGAGCAACTGAACTCAGACCACCTCCTCAGGTAGTCTCGGGTTCGGTACTCCAGTGCGCACCCGGTCACATTAGCGATTTTTCATGCGAACCGTGCCCCGTTCCGAACTAAACTGCCAGTGTGAAAGCCCCCTTAGTCATTCATAGTGAAGTCTTGTATGTGTCTGCACTGCATTTCTGAGCCTCATCCTTGTTGGCCATGCCTTAGTTTTGATTTTTTTTTGCCTGTGCCATAGAACATCTAGTTAAAAAATGGATTTTCATGTTCAGGCTGGAATACACTACACCAGTGGTTCTCAAACCTGTCCTGTCTCTAATCAAACACACCTGATTCAACTCATCAGCTCATTAACTCATGTGATAATGAGCTGATGAGTTGAATCAGGTGTTTGATAAGGGAGACAACGAAAACGTGCAGTGTTGAGGGTACGCCAGGACAGGTTTGAGAACCACTGCACTACACGACTCTTAAAATCGGAACAGATTTTTAAACAGCAGGCATCATACTCTACATGACTGAGAATCATACACTACCAGACTTGCAAGTCATAGCCTTGTTGCTTGGAGATGTATGACAGATGAAACAAACATGGATGTGCAAGAGTTGACACAGTAGCTCTTGTAGCAACTCTGTGTGCTGAGTCAAAAGAGAAAAAACGATCCAAGCGCATTTGGATGTGGTCTTTGGTGGGTAGACGCAGTCAGTATGGACTCTACAGATTACAGGGGAGTTAGAGGTGAGCGGCGCACTCAGTCAGTTGTTTTATCTATGCTGATGAGTCAAATATTAAGGCTAATTTGTGTGGTCTATTAATTTACTTTTGTATTGTTATTGTATTGCTTTTTATTGCAACACTGGTAGATAGAGGACATTAATTTCATGTGTGTGAAAAAAAATACATGCTTGATATTTTTTAAATGTCTTGTACACATTTCTAATCCAAAAGGTGAAAGCTACAAATCACTGAGCGGCCAGTATAGGTGTTACGGGTGTGTTGCAGGCAGATGAAGAGGCAGCAGTCAACAGGTCCAATTCAAATATATTTTACTCAATAGAATCAAACAAGGATCACGGGAGACAGCAAAACACCATACACAAACGAGAACCGACAAGGAGTGAGGGAGAACACAGGGTATAAATACACATAGAACAGAATGGGGAAACAAGGCACAGCTGGGGCAAATGAACTGAACACAGGTGAATGAACTGAACACTAACGAAGAGTGGGAAAACTGGAACACAGGACTGAACCAAAAACAGAAAGCAGGGGAAACACAGGACACACATGTAACATAACGCCCCCTCCAAAAAGGCGCGTCCTCGCGCCGTATAACTTCACTAGGGGTGGGGGGGCGGGCGCCCTGGAGGCTGACGAGGGCGTGGCCTACCCTGAGCAGGAAGCCTCCAGGGCGGAGCAGGCTGGTCAGGGGGCCAGGGCGGAGACGCCCCTTCAGGTGGCCAGGGCGGAGACACCCCTTCGGGTGGCCATGGCGGAGACGCCCCTTCGGGTGGCCAGGGCGGAGCAAGCTGGTCAGGGGGCCATGGCGGAGACGCACCTTCAGGTGGCCTATATCCCCCCCCCAAAATTTTCTTGGGGAGAGTGCCAGGTTCAGGGACGTGCATCAGGACAGGCTTGGGTGGGCTGGACGAGACCAGCGGAGAAGGCTCTGGAGGGCTGGATGGGACCAGCGGATAAGGCTCGGGAGGGCTGGACGGGACCAGCGGATAAGGCTCTGGAGGGCTGGACGGGACCAGCGGAGAAGGCTCTGTGGGGCTGGATGGGGCCAGCGGAGAAGGCTCTGTGGGGCTGGATGGGACCAGCGGAGAAGGCTCGGGAAGGCTGGACGGGACCAGCGGAGAAGGCTCGGGAAGGCTGGACCGGACCAGCGGAGAAGGCTCAGTGGGGCTGGAAGCATGGGCCAGAACTGATGTGCGTGTAGCCCACACACACAAAATCGCCGCAGACATCACCATCCATGCAATGTCCTCTTGAATGTACTCACGTACGGTGGGCTCAGGCTCTGGCGGGCAGGCGACGGGCTCTGGCGGGCAGGCGACGGGCTCAGGCTCTGGCGGGCAGGCGACGGGCTCAGGCTCTGGCGGGCAGGCGACGGGCTCTGGGGAATGAGACTCAGGCTGGATTGTCCATTTGGCAGCCCACACTGACATCAGCGGAAGATCAGCCACGCTGGAAATCAGCCCTTGACGTCCATAGACCGACCTGATGCCAGGTTCATCACCCATCACCGTGAGTGGCGAATCACAGGACACCAGTATCCATTCCACGTATTGGGAGAAGCTCCATCGGGGGCCCTCTCCGGACAGCTGCTCTCTGGTGGCGGTGTTGAGGCCAGTATGCAGGAAACTGCAGAGGCAGTCATCCGGGAAAGTTGTAGCTGGCACTAGGCTGAGGAATTCCTCTAAATGTTCCTCGAGGGATCGGTCCTTCTGCTCTAAACAAAGCAGTTTGACTGCTGCAAAGTGGTCCATCATCAGGTCGGTTCTTCTGTTACGGGTGTGTTGCAGGCAGATGAAGAGGCAGCAGTCAACAGGTCCAATTCAAATATATTTTACTCAATAGAATCAAACAAGGATCACGGGAGACAGCAAAACACCATACACAAACGAGAACCGACAAGGAGTGAGGGAGAACACAGGGTATAAATACACATAGAACAGAATGGGGAAACAAGGCACAGCTGGGGCAAATGAACTGAACACAGGTGAATGAACTGAACACTAACGAGGAGCGGGAAAACTGGAACACAGGACTGAACCAAAAACAGAAAGCAGGGGGAAACACAGGACACACATGTAACAATAGGATGGTTGCATGTACTATCTCCATGATAGTGTCAGAATGGTCTGAAGCACTGCACAAAGTACTTAAAGTAACACCAAGTACTTTTCCTCTTCGGTCGCCCTACTGGTTGGAAACGAAATTGTTCATTACCGCTGTCGTAAATAATTTAGCCTACCGTCGCACGCATGCTCGCTGTTTATCCAGCACCGGCTTTAGAATGAACGATGTCTACAGACAAGGTAGAGTATGTTACATGATTTCATGAAAGGATGAAGTATTGCGACATGAAACGAAAAAAAAACGAAATAATGACTATTGTAGCGCTTGACGTAAAGCATTCGAGTTTTGTAGTTCTTTTTTGTGCACGGGTTCTTACCCGAAACCCGAAGTTACATAGTGCCAGTAAAAGCGATACAGACCACGTCAGGCTATGGCAGACTTGTCATTTAACTTATTTTAAGTCGATGTAACATCACAAGGGTCTTGGAAATATATTATGAAGGTTAAAAAATGTTACTTAGTGTTACTTTAAAGACGATTATCGGTAACACTTTAGAATACGGTTCCTTCGTTAATGAATAACTACACAGGAACAAATGAGTGACACAATATTAACAATCTAGTAACTGCTATTAACTACCTAGAAATTCTGATTAATGAATTAGTAAGTAATAGCACACAGATGAAACTGGTAGTTCACTATTATTAACTATTTATCAATAACTACTATTTTTTTTAATGCTTCCCAGATAACTACTGAAAAAGTTTCATAATTCATGCAAAACTACTCGATAACTAATGCAGGACAAATGACTAGCACTATCTAGCATTAACATTTTAACTGCTACTGTAAATGAATACACAAGGTTTATCCATATGTAATAGCATAGCAGACTGAATTAGCCTATGCTCACTCCTAGAGAACTATTTATCAACTGAATCATTTTAAAGAAATGGATTTTTAAATGCAGTTGTCGGGACCTTACTTGTCCTTGTCAGGATTCCACCAACTTTACTCACTCCTCCCACTCATTCATTCACTCCTCCCACTCTATCATTGTCTCCCAAATACTGATCACCATCACCTGCACCTCATCATTCCGCCTCCCTTTATATTTGACTCCTCTTCACACACTCATTGTCTGGTCTCGTCTCTACATGACACACATACTCACCCATGCTATTAACCTGCTACTTACCTGATATCCATTGGACTACCTTCATCACCCTTGTCATTGTCTGCCGCCTTCTGTCTTCAGACCCTTCCATGTGACTCTCCATCAGCATCTGAAAAAGAGACTCTGACTTCAGCTAAGTTCCCATCTGATTATCAACTGTTTGAATACTCACCATATCTCCGTCTGGTTCAGCAATCCTGTGAATAAACACTATTCCTCTTACCACCTGTCTGACTCCTGTTTCATCCATGACAGAAGACCAGACAAAAAATGGAGAATCCAGCGGAGCCTGTGGGGAATCCACCATGCGATCCATTCTCAGAACTCGTTCAGGCTGTTCGACAATTTCTACTTCCTTCTCTACCAGCTAATCCACCCACCGTTCCTGAAGATATCCTTCACTCTGCACGCCAGCATTCACTTCCGCAAACACCCGCTGCTTCGTCAGCTGCCTCTGCCAGTCCCATGGCCCGACCAGTGACATTCACCGGAGAGGCGGAGGATTGCAGCGTTTTTTTGCTTCAGGTATCGCTCTATTTTCAGATGCAAGCACATCAATTCTCTAATGATTCAGCCTGACTGGCCTTTGTTATCTTCCTGCTGTCTGGCCGAGCTCAATGGGCCCAATCCCTTTGGAACTCTGATTCTCCTGTGGTAAAATCCCTGTCAAACTTCATTCAACATTTCAAGGAAGTGTTTGGTCAGACAGTTTCTGATCTCACCGTTCACAATCAACTCTACAATCTTCGTCAAGGAAAATCTTCTGTGAGTACATATGCACTTCAATTCCGCACACTGGTGGCTTCTAGTGGCTGGAATGAAACCGCCTTGATTACTGCTTTTCGGCATGGTCTCAACCCTATCATCCATCAGATGGTAGTGGTATATGAAGATTCTATGGGAATTGAAAGCCTCATTCAGAAAACCATTCGAGTATCCCAACGCTTGTCTGCCAGTGATGACCCTGCTACCGCTGTAAGTCCTCTGCCCTCGGCTCCATCTGTCGCTCCTCCAGCACCCGAGCCCATGCAAGTTGACTCCACTCATCTCTCTTTCACGGAGCGGCAACGTTGCATTCAACACTACCTCAGCTTATACTGTGGGGGTGAGAAACATCTCATCAATACCTGCTGTGTTCGACCTCAACGCCCGGCGGTAAGCTCCATTCAAATTCCTCCCAAGATTGCAACTTTGAACCGTACAACTGTTCATTTGTTAAATTTAAGTCACTTGTATGAGGAGTGTTTTTGGTGATGGATTCAGTGATCGACTTCAATTTGTCTGAATAGAATTTAGAAAAGCTATTCACAAGTACCCCAGAGCCTGAAATAACAAGTTGAGGTGGATTTGTGAGTTTTTTAACCATAGCAAAGAGTGATTTGGGCCTGCACGTGGAATTCCTAATGGATAAAGGAGAAATAAGAAGATCTTGTATCGTTAAGGGCTGTACGGTACTTGAGTAAATGTTCTTTAAAAGCCAAAGAGTGCACAGTGAGTCCAGTTTTACTGTATAGTCTTTCTAGGCGGCGACCCTCAGTTTTCATCATTCGAAGCTCAGGAGTGAACCAGGGTGAGGTACGAGTAGATGGAACAAGTCCAGTTTTAACAGGAGCGTGCATCTCAAGTGTTTGAGGCAAGGCAAGGCAAGTTTATTTATATAGCACATTTCACACACAATGGTAATTCAAAGTGCGTTACATAGAAGAAAGTAAAATAATCAAAAGAAATCAGAATTATTAAAACAGTTTTGAATAAAAAAATAAAATACAGTACAAACAGTCAGACGAACAGTGGTACAGTACTCATTCATTAAATGCACAGCTAAAAAGAAGTGTTTTGAGTCTGGATTTGAATGTGATTACTGTAGGAGCATGTCTGATCTCTGCTTTTAGCTACTATACCAGATTCCAGAAGACTCCCCATGCTTAGTGAACCCTTGGTATTTCAAGCTGATGTGATCCTAATGATCTGAGTGATCTGTTGGGTTTATATTCAGTGAGCATATCTGCAATGTATTGAGGTCCTAGGTCATTGAATAATTTATATAGCAGTAATAATACTTTATTATTAAAGTATTATTGGGGGGGGGGATTCGGATGACCAGCCCTGCCCCTAACTCCGACACCACCGTGAGGAGCCGACACCACGGACACGCAACAGAGGGACACAGAAACAGGGGTAGTTGCAAAGGAGGAACAATCTTTATTTAACAGGATGGCAGGGAGCGAGATATCCTTCCGCTATGGACAGCCGTGGATCAAGCGTCACGGTGCCTCTCGGACGGCAGTCTCCGGGGACTCAGTTCACCAGTGATGCTGCATCCTTTCCATCAGCGATGCTACATCCTTCCGGACTCAGACAGTAAGTAGATCAGGTAAGGATTCTTCACAGTACAAAGTACTCTCTTCGGTGCACAGTAATGAGACAGTGGTTTAAAAGCTTCTCTCACCAGCGATGCTGCATACTTCCAGACTCAGACAGTAAATAAAACAGGTAAGGATTCTTCACAATACAAAGTATTCTCGTCGGTGCACAGTAATGAGACAGTGGTTTAAAAGCTTCTCTCACCAGCGATGCTGCATACTTCCAGGCTCAGACAGTAAGTAGAACAGGCAAAGATCCTCCTCAGTACAAAGTAATCTCTGCATCCTTACAGACTCCGACAGTAAGTAGGGAGATAGGGATCCGTTCACCAGCGATACTGCATACTTCTAGGCTCAGACAGTAAGTAGAACAGGTAAGGATTCTTCACAGTCCAAAGTACTCTCTTCGGTTCGCAGTAGTGGGACAGTGGTTTAAAAGCTTACTTCACCAGCGATGCTACATCCTTCCAGACTCAGACAGTAAGTAGAACAGAAAGGATCCTTCTCAGTACAAAGTACTTGCTTCAGTGCACATTAGTAAGACAGTGATTCAAAAGCTTACTTCACCAGCAATGCTGCATACTTCCAGACTCAGACAGTAAGTAGAACAGGTAAGAATTCTTCTCGGTAAAGGATACGTTTCAGCTCAGCTGTATCACTCTAGGCTTCTATTGGAGAGCAGCTATAATAACAACTTTCCACAAACGTGTAAACATGGGTTGGGGCCACTTCTCAGCAAAAGCACACCACACTCGTGTTCACTTCAATTCCACAGCCATGAATCAATGTGTATCAATAAGGCAAAAGCACTGCAATTCACTCACACGATAGGGCTGTTCAGAGGCCTCAATCCGTTTGTTACACTCACGTGGGGGATGTTTAATCTTCCGTTCCTCCTCAACACACAGCTCCTCCAACAGTCAGATTCACACTCACTGCATCCTCTTCAAACTGTTTGAATGTTCGTAAGATGAAATCAATTCACTTATCTTTCTCTCTCCCTCCACAGTGCAGGTTCAATCGATAACTCAGTCCAGCAGATTTCCCACAGACGATCACTCTGATCCAGCAGACTTCAATGGGCGGCTTCCACACCCAGACAATTTTCCAGAGGAAACTTGTGTCCAACACTGCTCTGAGACAACCAGCGCGCCTGCGGTGAGGCAACCAGCGCCTGCCCCGAGACAACCACTTCTCTGTCTCCCCTCGGCCGTCCCCCACTTCTCTGTCTCCCCTTGGCCGTCCCCCGGCCACTTCTCTCAATGGCCCTTTTATGTTTGACTTGTGAAGCAGGAAGCCTGTGCGAGCGCCACTCCTCTCTCTCTCGCACCTGCAGTGCATTAGCGCTGATTAGTTTGAACAATGTTTCTGTTACACCCGCACTGCGTCCCAATTCGCATACTATCCGTCCTAAATAGTATTCGAAAGTAGAATTAGTACGTCCCAAATCGTAGTATGTTGAAATGAGTGTTCCAAAGATACCCGGATGGTCTACTCTTTCCGGTCAGAATCCGAAGTGTAGATCGATGCGCACTCTAACGGCTAATATTGCCCACAACCCATCGCGCCCTGGACGAGGATTCAGTTGGAACTACAAACACGAGTGAAAAGTGTTTAAAAACTACAGAGATGGAGGACGCGCGATTCCGGCAGTTGTGTAGAGAGGTTTAGATAAAGTGGTTTGAGTGATTAATTATCAGTATCTAACGAAATGTATTTATTCAATGTTGTCGACATTATATTGCATCTGCAGCAGCATTGTGAACTTTTGTAAAGATACGTTTAGCCATTAACTTTTAAATGCATCATTATATTCAAATTGCAAACATATGAGGAGAGTCTCCGCATGAAAGACCCACGACTGGCAGGTGAACGTTACGTGCTAAAACATTTCTCTCCGAAATGGTAAGAAATTATAATAGATTGAATGGAGGATTTTAACTGTGACGAGATGATTGACAGGGCATTTTACGGTGATAGGATGCACGCGACAGGTCCGTTAAAGACAGGAAGTAGTATGTCCCAAAGCTTGCTTACTCTTTTGCTACACACTCAAAAGTATGTACTTTTTCTTCACAAAAAGAGTACATACTTTTAGGTCGTAGTATAAGTAGGCGAATTGGGACGCAGCACCGGAACCAGAGTGGGATGTGTCGCACCCAAACCATTCCCTCAGGAAACTCATGGTTCATCAAGAGGGTTCCGCTCGTTGAGCGTTTTTGTCACCCGTGACACACTCACCTTGAGAACTTCATCTTTGCTTCCAAATGCAATGACTTCAGTTTTGTCTTTGTTTAACTGAAGAAAGTTTTGGCACATCCTACTGTTTACTTCGTCGATCCATTGGCACAGGGAGTCAATGGGGCATAGCTGCATAGCTGTGGTAAGAGATTCGGTTCTTTCTCATTATTTGGCTCATTGGGAGCATGTACAGGTTGAATAGGAGTGGCACAAGAATTGAGCCTTGTGTGACTCTGCATGTCATGGGTGTCCACTCAGACTTATGGTCTCCTATACTAACATAATAACCTCTCCCTCCTAAGTATGACCTGAACCATTTTAGGACTATCCCAGAAAACCCCACCCAGTTTTCTAGCCTGTCAAGAAGTATGTTGTGATCGACAGTGTCAAATGCACCACAGAGGTCGAGTAGTACCAGCACTGATAATTTGCCTGTATCAGTATTTAAACGAATATCGTTTTTTTTTATCTTTATGAGTGCTGTCTCTGTACTGTGATGCGATCGGCAACCAGATTGAAAATTGTCAAAGTATCCATTTGAGCTAAAGAATTATGAATTATATTGAGAACGTTGTAAACATGAAACATGAAAACATGTCGTAATATACCCTGAGTGTAAACATTAGCCGCAATCACCGTGAAGCGTGCAAGCGATTTGCAAAGCTTAATATTTAAAGGTTAATAAAACGCTACACTCACTTTTTCTGGACGTGCAGAAGGAACATAAAAAGTTCGTACCGATTCTTTTTTCAGGAGCAGCTTCTTGGTGTAGCACCCTGTTAAATGTATATATTGTTTATTTTGTGTTCTGTTAACAGAAATAAAATATATCCTGAAATATGGGCCAGTTCAATTGTCCCTGTTGTATAATACTAGCATGGCAAGCCAGACCTATATCAAGATGTTAGGTCTGGGAACTCACAATTGGCATACCTCAATCCGAGGGGCGGGATAAACGGTTGTCTTTAAATATCCCTCTGCACGCAATAGGACAGCGGTACAACCAACCAGAGCAACCAACGGCTGTGGCTGAGTGAGTCCCATGCAATTTTCCACCAGCGGAGCTAGTTGATATATTAAACTTTTGAAAAATCTTCCTTTTTTAGGAATGACTTAAGTGACGTTCTCCAAGTCATCCAGAGTCGCGCCCAAAGCCGATTCGAAAGACCGCTGTTCACCAGCAGCATCTTCTTTGTTTTCAAGTAGCAGGGAAATCACGCGGAACCGTCACAACGCTGCCATCATTATGTTAAGCCCGCCCACCAACTCTATACACGATCTGTTGGCCTGACCAGAGTTTGGTTTTTCCAGCTCGAATGCCAACGGAGAGTTGCTAGACCACACTTTGCTGCAAAATAATTTTTGTTGCCGCTAGGGTGCGTCTAGATTTCTAGGCAAGTATAATACAATTTTGTATTAATACGTGTTAATGCAGTTATAAAGTGGAGGTGTTGAAATATCCTCTGTTGTGAGTAACATTTGGAACCTCTGTCATTTTATTTTGTATTGGGTGGCCAGGTGTCAGTTTTGTTGGTTATTAAATCAGTGCCATCCAGAGAGGAGTTTGGCAACCTATCAGGTTGTTAAGGGGGCGGGATTTA
This sequence comes from Chrosomus eos, assembly GCA_036326025.1. Taxonomy (NCBI): domain Eukaryota; kingdom Metazoa; phylum Chordata; class Actinopteri; order Cypriniformes; family Leuciscidae; genus Chrosomus; species Chrosomus eos. The sequence continues at coordinate 58,836 of JAZAVI010000353.1, read as the reverse complement.
AAAAACAAAAAAATAGAGCGAGACTGAAAAACAAGAGTGACGGAAAAAAAGAACCGGAGAGATAGTTATGAGCTAAAGTTAGTTCTATGTTCTGTATGATTGATATAGTACTGGTCATCGAAGTTAAGAGATAGGGGGGTTTTATATTTTTTTAAGTGTGTAACCCCGTTAAAACGGGAGAGCGAGCTATGTGTTGGAGCTAGTTAAATCGTCCACGGAGATTCTACTGAAGTGAAGCTAACGCCATATCATGAAAAGATCATGTCGACAACAAGACGCTGTGCTCTTAAGTCTGAATCAAAAGCGACCTTTTTTCACTGCCCAGGGACGAGCATGTGAAGAATCAGTGGCAAGTATAGCCCGAACCTTGTGCTGTGTTCATTTTAATCGTCATTTTAATGACGATTGCTTTACAAACACAACTGACTGGGTCATCTGACCAATCACCGCCGATTAGCGTCACGCAAAGGAGAGGTTTGGAAAAATGAGTCGTTGAACGAATCATTTGGGAGTCGGTGAGCAAATCAGGTAAACATAAATGCATATTATAAGATAACAAAAGTGGTTTTTGTCATTGCATGCATGTAAAACTGTTGTTGGGGACTCCCAAAACAATATTAGGAACATTTTAAATGCCATAATAGCTGCCCTTTAAAGGAACACTCCGACTTTTTTGGAGCTTATTCACTGTATCGCCCAGCAGGGCCGGCTCTAATACTTTGGTTGCCCTAGGCGATGTTGAGTTTTGCCCCTAATCTATTAGGCTGCTACAAGGTTAAGGGGGTTTCAGGGGTATTTCCCCCGTAAGATTTTTTTTTTTTGTGCATTTTAATGTTAAATTCATCAATCTGGTGCACTTTGAGAGTTCAAAACTAAAAGCTCCAACCCATATTCAGTGTGCAAATTGAACAAAGAAAAATTCAAACCTCTTTTATTCAAAACTTCAAACAACCAGATAAATCCCATCACATAGAGACTCTTTCACCTAGATATCATCATATAGAGGCTGTGTCTGTTCCCCGAATTTGCAAATCCAAAAAACTGCCAAACCTTTCTAAGGTTAAAAATTTAATTGATGTTCAACATATAAAAAACAGATAGTTATAAAAGTATAAAAGTACAGATAATACAGATGAGCAAACGATAAAGCTTGGATTGTTGAATATTCGATCCCGTAATTCAAAAGCACTCATAGTTAATGATAAGATTACAGACTATAACCTAGATGTGCTGCAGATAAAGTCCTAATTGTTGGTGATTTTAATATACATGTAGATAATGAAAAAGATGCATTGGGATTGGCATTTAAAGACATTATAAACTCAATTGGAGTGAGACAACACATGTCAGAACCTACTCATTGTCGTAATCATACTCTAGATCTAATACTATCTCATGGAATAGATGTTGATGCCGTTGAAATTCTGCAGCAGAGCGACGACATCTCAGATCCTTTTCTAGTCACATTACATTTAAATTACATTTAGCCAAGGCTGCAAAGCCGACAATGTTATAAATATGTAAGACCTATCACCTCTGCCGCTTTATTAATAATCTTCCTAATCAGTTTTATCATCTCAGCATCCCTGATAGCTTAGAAGAACTTGATATTGCAACAGAAATGTTTAACTCTCTCTTTTCCAACACTTTATACACAATTGCTCCGTTGCGCTTAAAGAAGATTAAAGAAAATAGTCCAACGCCGTGGTACAACGAGCACACCCGGGCCCTTAAGAGAGCAGCCAGAAAAATGGAGCGCAACTGGAAGAAAACAAAACTAGAGATATTTCGGATTTCATGGAAGGAGAGCTCGATTGCTTAAAGAGAGGCCTTAAAAGATGCTAGAACTGATTATTTTTCAACCCTATTAGAAGAAAATAAACATAATCCTAGGTATTTATTTGAACAAGTGGCTAAACTAACGAAAAATAAAGCTTCAAGCCCAGAAGTTTCCAAGAAACACAGCAGTAATGACTTTATGAAATTCTTCACTTATAAGGTCTATAATATCAGGGACAAAATTATAACTTTGCAACCGTCTACTACAGTAGTGCATCAGGGAATGCATTGTAGTCTCCGTGAGGAACATTTTGATTCATTTGTTGCTATAGGAGGGGAAGAATTTTGCAAACCTGTTAATTCATCTAAATCGACAACTTGTATATTAGACCCTACTAAGCTACTGAAAGAGATGCTTCCAGAGGTCAGTGTTATGTGGAGGAAGGTGAACCCAGGCGCAGATGCAATGAACACAGGATTTATTGATACAAAAACAGGAAAACAAAACCCACGAGGGGGCAAAACAAGACAGGGTAGAACACACCAGACTAAGACTAGAAACTAAGACGGGAACAAAACTAGGACACGAACAGACACTTCTTGTATAACAGACTTCTCAATGAATTACTTACAGCTAGAATCACACAACGTCAAACTATGAACCGACACAGGACAGCAAACACAAGGGGATTATATAGGGAACACTAATGACGAGGACAGGTGAAACTGACTAGACAATAATGACGAGACGAGGATAACAAGGGGGCGGAGTTACATTACGAGACAACACAAGCACATGGCCCAAATAGGCCATGCGCTTGTACACAAAACATGGGTCTGTCATGATTCTGCCACAAGACCAGAGAAATCAAAAGACATGATGGCAGAATCATGACAGAACCCCCACCTTAAGGAGCGGCTTCCAGACGCTCCTCAAAGGGAAACTAAACACAAGACAAGACAGACCGTGACATAGATAAAAACCAACAAAACATGGAAAACACTAATAAAGGCAAACAAGAAAAAACTATGACAGGGTTGGGATGAAACATCAAAAACAACATACAAGGCAAAGGAGGTGGAGGAAACACAGAGTTCATGGGGGGAGGTCCAGGGTGGATGTGAGGACTGGGGGTCTTGGGTCCACGGGATGAGGGCTGAAGACGAGGACTCTGGGCAGGTTTAGACGGACACACACAAAGAGAGGACTTGGGCGGAACAGTACGGGGTTTAGTGGCAACAGGGGAAACAGTCCGGGGACTGGTGGCGACAGGGACAAACGGGGAAACTGTCCGGGGGCTGGTGGAGACAGGGACAAACGGCGAAACAGTCCAGGGGCTGGTGGAGACAGGGATGAACGGGGAAACAGTCCGGGAATTAGTGGAGACTGGGGCGACCGGAAAGACAGACTGGGATACTGCATTGGTGGCAGCAGCAACAGACTCAGACACAGAGGACACAGAGGATAAGGAATCGGGACTCCTGACGGGGGACATGGCAGGCGAAGGGGCAGGACCGGGTGCAGCGCTCACAGGGAGAGGATCGGGTGCGGCTCTCACAATGGTAGGCTTGGGAACAACGCTCACAGGGACAGGATCGGGTGCAGTGCTCAGGGACAGGATCAGGTGCAGCGCTCACAGGGACAGGATCGGGTGCGGTGCTCACAGTGGTAGGCTTGGGAACAACGCTCACAGACACAGTGGGTTCGGGACGAGACAAGACGGGCACATCGAGGATCCTGATAAGCTTGGCAAGATAGTCTGCTAGAGTCTCGGCAGCTACAATGATAGGCATCCTCTTACGAGCAGACACCGCTTGCAGGACTGCTTCTGCAGCTTGATCGGCCGCAGCTCTCACAGAGGCAGATTCTGTAACCGGGCAACCAGCTGCTGACTCAGGAACAGCGCTTGCAGTAGCGGGCTCTGGGACGGCGCTTGCTGGAGTGGGCTCATGGACGGCGCTTGACGGAGCGGCATACCTGTCAACATTTGGTTTACAAATTCCGGGAGATTTTTCGACGGTGGGGGGGGGGGGGATGGGGGGGTGTTACAAATTTGCAACTTGTAACGAGTGGAAATAAGGTGCGGCCCCTTTAAGAGCTGTGCGCTCCTTGTTGAACTGTCGGCAGTATTGTATTGTATGTGCCGTGTGCCTCGAACACCCCTTTTACTGTCTATGCGAACACTGTTTGATGTCTAATTTCTGTTTGATGCTATTTTTATCTTATTTTGTTTATTAAGTAACGAGTAGGCTACACGAGTTCGATTTGGGAATATACTGCAAGTTGTGAGATGCCAATCGCCTCCGTGAGTCTGTCTGGTCTCTGCATGCAATAATTTCAGTTGTGTGCTATCCCTATTCTTCCTGAAGCAACGCGTTAACTGTACTTCAGTTTCTTTGCGGGGACACCGCCTTCACCTGCCATCATGTCTATCGGCTCGCTTTCGGGTTAAACTTTCCACGACTGCGCAACTGCGTTATAGGTTGCCAAGTTGAGGTGACAAACGGGTTGAAATTGTAAATGGTCTGTGGATTGTGTGAATATAATGCATTTAATCAAATCTGGCAACTGGTCAACATTAGACAAACATATTGGTCCGATTATTCATTAAGAAGTTTGGGCCATGCAAAATACGGGAGTTTCCCGGGAAAAATAACAAACCGGGAGGGGTCCGGGAGATAGGGCTAAAAAACGGAAGAAACCCGGGAAAAACGGGAGTGTTGACAGGTATGCGGAGCGGGCTCATGGACGGCACTTGATGGAGCGGGCTCATGGACGGTGCTTGAAGTAGCGGGCTCAGGGGGAGACAGAGACGGAGAACAAGAGGCTCCCTTCTTCCTGGGTCGCGGAGCAGAGGACGTAGCCGGGCTTGTGACCAGTTGAGGAAGCACAGCAGGGAATGCAGTCTCAGCGGAAGAGGACTCCGAAGTCGACTCCCACGACAGCCATCTCTCTCGTTTACCACGGAGATCAGCAGGTGTGGAAGATGCCTCTGGAGTCGAAACAAGGTGACTCTGGTCTCCCAGCGTCACGATGCCAATCATACGACCCTCCGGGATGACAGAAGGTGTAGCGGGAGATGAAAACCCTGTAGCACCCTGCAGCTCCCTCCGTGACAGACTGTCCACCATACTGTGGAACGGGCGGCTGACCAGTCTTTCCCATTCAGCGAGAGGAGGAGGGATGTTGAGACCCACGATGAGGTAGCGATTGACCAGGATCTCCGGCAAGAAAAACCTTCTCTCCTCCACGACCTGGGCGTACTTCCTAAGGGTCAACCCACCCTGAGGAGGGAAAGGAAGCTTGCCTTTCCGGCTGCCGGCGATGGCCGACTGCCACCATCGTTCGGGGTCTGACGGCTGCAGAGTAGGGTAAATAGGCACGCTGTCTGCTGGATTCTTTGTTGGTCGGTTCATTCTGTTATGTGGAGGAAGGTGAACCCAGGCGCAGACAGCAGATGCAATGAACACAGGATTTATTGATACAAAAACAGGAAAACAAAACCCACGAGGGGGCAAAACAAGACAGGGTAGAATACACCAGACTAAGACTAGAAACTAAGACAGGAACAAAACTAGGACACGAACAGACACTTCTTGTATAACAGACTTCTCAATGAATTACTTACAGCTAGAATCACACAACATCAAACAATGAACCGACACAGGACAGCAAACACAAGGGGATTATATAGGGAACACTAATGACGAGGACAGGTGAAACTGACTAGACAATAATGACGAGACGAGGATAACAAGGGGGCGGAGTTACATTACGAGACAACACAAGCACATGGCCCAAATAGGCCATGAGCTTGTACACAAAACATGGGTCTGTCATGATTCTGCCACAAGACCAGAGAAATCAAAAGACATGATGGCAGAATCATGACACATAGATCCTCTTCTAAAAATCATTAATTCATCTTTGTCTCTAGGATACATACCAAAAACATTTAAGCTGGCTATGATTAAACCGCTTGTTAAAAAAACGCAACTTGATCCTACAGAATTAGTCAATCACAGGCCAATCTCGAATCTGCCTTTTCTGTCAAAGATACTAGAAAAAGCAGTATCCTCACAACTGTGTTCCTTTTTAGAAAGAAATTATATCTGCAAGGATTTTCAGTCCGGATTTAGACCGTACCATAATACAGAGACTGCTCTCATTAAAGTCACAAATGATTTGCTCTTATCATCCGATCATGGTTGCATCTCTCTTTTAGTGTTACTCGATCTGCATTTGATGCTTAGTGCTGCATTTGATAATATCGACCACAACATTCTTTTAGACTAGAAAACTATGTTGGCATTAGTGGAATTGCACTAGCATGGTTTAAATCATACTTATCTGACCGTTTTCAGTTTGTAGCAGTAAATGAAGAGATGTCTTATCGATCACAAGTTCAGTATGGCGTACCACAAGGCTCAGTACTAGGACCGCAGCTCTTCACTCTGTACATGCTACCATTAGGAGATATCAATAGGAAATATGGAATTAGCTTTCACTGCTATGCTGATGATACTCAAGCTGTATATTTCTTCAAAACCTTACGAAACTTACCAATTCGCAAAATTAACGGAATGCATAGCTGATATAAAAAATTGGATGACCAGTAATTTCCTATAACTAAATTCTGAAAAAACAAAGATTCTAATCATTGGACAAAAAACTTCCACACGTAATAACCGAGAATACTGTCTAACACTTGATGGCTGCTCTGTTAAGTCTTCGTCGTCAGTTAGGAACCTGGGTGTGCTCTTTGATACCAATCTTTCATTTGAAAGTCACGTGTCTAGTGTAACGAACCTACATAATAATACTATACATATAATGTATTTAAGGGGCCGGAAGGCCAATTTAGCTCAAAGGGAATGATTCATCGATTTGCAATGAATCATTGAACGAATCACTATGGAACCGAGCAAATGACTCGTTTAGAGTTCATTTGAACGGGCCGTAATTATAACCTTGGCAACAGATATAAGTATCCAATCTATAGTGAAACACTATGTATTAGCAAGGTAACTTTAGATCGACAGTACAAGACATTAAATGTGTAAGCACAACACAAGGCAAATATCTTTTCAAATATAAACAAGACTTTATTGATTATTCTAAACACATAAAACTAAGGTCTAAATGCAATCACACACACACATTCATACGAGGCGCAGAGGAAGAGAGAGAAAGAGTGAGTTTTCAGAGTGAGATGCACTTTGCAAGACATAAACCTGAACGAACCACCAAGCATTAAATTAAACCTTCGTTTATTAGACAGGTTATTAAATTTAAATTAAAACACCAGTTCAGCTAAGTCTGGAGGCAACTTGCTTGTCCTTTGCGTTGCTTTTGGGGGTTCCCCTTCCTCGGGTCTGAGGGGTTTCCCGGCCGGGTCCGTGTGGTTGTCTTTGAAAGTGCCTGGCTGGACGTTTCTGAACCGCCGGTCACGTGATGTGTTGGCGGATGGATGAACAAGAGTCTTTACAGTTCGAAGTGCGTTGCAGGAGAGACGTGTAAACGAACTTTACAGCAAACTTAACTTTGAACCGAGACTTTTACGAAAAAGAAAATAAAGGAAGAAACGAAAGTAAGATGAGATGGCTTGAATGAAGCTGTTTTAACTCCAATCTTGATGGGTTTGTCTGCTGGTCTAATTTGGGTCTGGTCGATGTAGAAGCATACGAACATGAACACTCTCTTGCTGTTTGTTCATAGAGAGAGGCACCAACTTAATTTAACACAGAACCGACTCAAAACCGAACTGAACCGAACCGAAAACTGAACTGCTCTCTGAACTGAACTGCTTTGTTCGGGTCTTTAACTTAAAGTTAGTCCAACCTCTTTTGGAGAATTCTGACCAATGAGACAATGGCATCATTTTAGAAGGTGGACTAGTTCCTACTTATCATAAATCATGCGTTATCTGGGATCTCCTTGTTTTCCAGCACTAAGCAGAGAGAACAAGAGATCACAGTTTAAACATTATAGATTATTATAATCATATAAAGCATTTTACACACATTTCAAACAAGCCATCTTATGAATTAAGGGCATACGATCATTTTGAGTGGAAGCACGATACTCTTTCATTCATACGCACAGTTATAATCACAATTACATGATTTATATGGAATCTAAGATTTATATGTAATCTAAGCATAGTACAAACATGAATTGTCGGAACAACAAGAATTATAACGTTTGATTATAAGTCCACTGAGCATTGTTCTGTGTGAGTTTTAATATGTTTGATATGTAAAGTCTGTAAAAGTCTTTCTGGTCTCTGAATGAAAGCGTGGTCTGTTAAATAACTCTGTCCTGTTTGGCAGAGGGAGGTCAAAGGTGGTCAGGCCCCTTTGGTGGTCAGGCCTGTTTAACCATTTGTGAGGAGATTTGTCTTGGTTAAGAATGAACAGTGACAAGTTCTTCCTGCTTTGGCTTATCTCTTTATGGCCTGCGGAGCCCTAAAAGTCCTTTCTGAGGGGGTGCCTAGACTAGCTGGCGCCGGGATCTTTTATGGCTGAATTAGTGATTGAGTTCTGTTTGAATGAATCAAATGGAAGATTCATTTGTGTTTGGTTCATCCTTAAATTATCTACACTAGTATCTGTAAAACCACATTTTTCCATCTTAAAAATATATCTAAATTACATCATATGCTCTCACTGACAAATGTGGAACAATTAGTTCATGCGTTCATGACCTCAAGGCTAGATTATTGTAATGCTCTACTGGGTGGTTGCCCTGCACGGTTAATAAACAAACTACAGCTATTTCAAAACGCAGCCGCTAGAGTGCTTACCAGAACCAATCAACACTGCATTGGCTACCTATTAAACATTGTATAAATTTTAAAATATTGCTGATTACTTACAAAGGACTAAATGGTTTAGCTCCCCAGTACTTGAGCGAACTCTTAACGCATTATAGTCCTTCACGTCTGTTGCGATCTCAAAATTCTGGCCAGTTGATAATACCTAGAATATAAAAATAGACTGCTGGCGGTAGATCCTTTTCCTACTTAGCACCAAAACTTTGGAACAATCTTCCTAACATGGTCCGGGGAGCAGATACAGTCTGTCAGTTTAAATCTTTAGATCTTTAAATCTAGACTAAAAACTCATCTCTTTGGCTTAGCATACACATAACACATGATAGATTTCTATAATTCAATGTTAAGCTGCATAGTTTAGATCAGCCGGAACCGGGAACACTTCCCATAATTCCTGATGTACTTTGTACATCATAAGAAGGATGGCGTCTACGCTAATATTAGTCAACCACCGGATCCAGGCCATATCCAGATCTGAGGAAGGACCATCACCTGGACACGACGACAATGCATCCTCGATGTGCCAGCCTCATCAACACTGTGAAGGCCTCATGGACACCTCAACACACTCATCTCCACACCGGCGGGATGACCCGACCCCCAACCAGATGAACTGGATAAATATCGTGAAAGTTCTGATCACATCTGACTCCTGACAATATGCTGCCTAAATCATAATCATACACTGTTCGTTCGTTGGCCAAAGGAGGACTCCCCCCCCCTCCCCCCCCTATATATAAATAAATAAAGGTGACTATTTATTTACACTATACAAATAAAGGCGACACTATATAAATAAAGGTGACTTGATTTGACTTTGATTTGATTTGACTTTTAATTACAGTGTCTGTCTACATTACACTACTACAATAATAGATATAATATTAATCCCATGACAGTAATAGCCATTGTCATGATTCTTCCATCATGTCTTTTGATTTCTCTGGTCTTGTGGCAGAATCATGACAGACCCATGTTTTGTGTAAAAGCACATGGCCTTTTGCTTGGGCCATGTGCTTGTGTTGTCTCGTTACGTAACCCCGCCCCCTTGTTATCCTCGTCTTGTCATTATTGTCTAATCAGTTTCACCTGTCCTCGTCATTAGTGTTCCTTATTTAATCCCCTTGTGTTTGCTGTCCTGTGTAGGTTCATTGCGTCAAACAATGTGTGTATCATTCTCTGTGCTAGTCTTACCTGTGAGTACCTTGTGGAAAGTCTTGTTGTTGTGAAAATTTTATTAGTAGTATTGTTTGTTTTTGTATAGTCATAGTCTAGTCTTGTCGGCCTAAGTTTCCCTGTCCCGTCTGTATTTTGCCCCCTCGTGGGTTTTGTTTTCTTGTTTGTTACCAATAAACCTTGTGTTCATCGCACTCTGTCTGCATTTGGGTTCATCTCCTCAACTCCTCATAACAGAATGAACTGACCACAACAGAACCCAGCAGACAGTATGCCTGACGATCATCCTGACTATCTTGTACATTGGTGGCAGGAGACGATTTCCGATTCCAGGAATGGAAAACTTCCATTTCCTCCCCAGAGTGAGTTGACCTTGAGACAGTACGCCCGTATCGCGGTTGAGAGGCGGTTCTTCTTGCCGGAGGTTCTAGTAAATCGCTACTTCATTGCGGGACTAAATGTTCTGCCTCCTCTGGCTGAATGGGAGAGTCTGGTTCGCCACCCGTTCCCGGATATGGTGGCCTGCTTGTCGAGGAAGGATTCACAGGCTTCCACCATATCGTCTTCACCCGGCACGCTGCCAGTGATCCCGGAGGGTCACGTATTAGCGGTGGTCATGCTAGAGAACCAGGCTCACCTCGTTTCGACTCCAGAAGCGTCTTCCACACCCGCTGACCTCCGTGGTAAACAAGGGAGACGGTTTTCTTGGGATTCCTCCTCGGAGTCATTGTCATCTGAGCTCACCCAACCAGAAGTGGTCTTCCCTGTTCCCGTTTCGTCTTCCGTTGAGCCCGGCCAGCCGATCGAGAGCCCTACTGTGACCATTGCCCTGCGGCCAAAGAGAAAGAGGAGAAAGAAGGGAGCTTCCTGTTTCCCATCGCCATCTTCTCCTGAGTCTGCTGCCGTGAGTGCTGTTAATGAAGCTGCGACAGTAAGTGCTGTTCCTGTATCTGCGGCCTCCACCTCTGTTCCGGAAGCTGCAGCTCTAGGCGCTGTTCCGAAGTCTGCAGCTGTGACCACTGTTTATGAGGCGGCATCTATGAGCGCTTGTCCTGAATCTACTGCTGGAAGCGCGATTCCTGAGCCCGCGGTTGAGAGGGCGAGATCTGATGCAGTGATCCCTGCTATAAGAGCCACGGCCAATCGAGCAGCTGATGCAGTTTTGCAGTCTGTTTTGTCACGACATGAAATGCCTGTCATCATAGCTGCCAGGACCCTGTCTGATTGTTTGTCTTGTCTAGTCAAGATCCTCGAAGTCCCTGTCCGTCCTGTCTCGCCCTCAGTCCCCGTACCTGCCGCCGAGAGCGCTGCACCCGAGCCTGCTGCCGAGGTCTCTGTGCTAATCTTACCTGTGAGTACCTTGTGGAAAGTCTTGCCATTGTGAACATTTTATTAGTAGTATTGTTTGTTTTTGTACAGTCATAGTCTAGTCTTGTCGGCCTAAGTTTCCCTGTCCCGTCCGTATTTTGCCCCCTGTGGGTTGTTTTCTTGTTTGTTACCAATAAACCTTGTGTTCAACGCACTGTCTGCATTTGGGTTCATCTCCTCAAAACAGCCATAGGCTATATTGTAAAACAAATGCACTGAAAAATAAAGGAAACTTTCACAATTAGCCCTATGGTACAAATTTCTATACTTGAAAGTAAGTTATATATTTAGAAGTAACCCAGCGCCGTCAATTAAGCAAAACAAAACGTATGGGCCACCGATGTAAGAGTTTTATGGGCCGTTAAGACAAAAATAGAAAAATAAAAATATGAGCTGTATCGGCCCAAAAAGCACGTCGGCCCCGCGGGAATCTCCCGGTAGTCCCGATGGCCACACACATTTGACACCTTAATGGCTGAGATGAGAAGACTTACTTCTATACTGGGCTTTCTTTTTATCTTGTTGCTTTCTCCGTTTTCGTCCCTGTGCACTAGAGGGTTTAGACTGCTTCATTTTCGATCAGCGCGCACAGCAGCTGAGCACTTGCCTACCGTAACCATCTAACGTAACGCAACTAACCCCCGCCCCCCCCTTTAGGAAATGATCGACAATAATCATCCATTCAATCTAATAATCAGGTTGACAAGTAATTAAACGTATGGCTGAGGGGCGCCTTTTAGGGTGATCATGTTTAATAAACATGTTTTTGTTTCGCTTGTCATTCTAATTCTGTGCCCCCAACACATTTGTCGCCCTAGGCAACCGCATAGGGCACCTATAGTAATCGCCGGCCCTGTCCCCCAGAGTTAGATAAGTCCATACATACCTTTTTCATCTCCGTGCGTGCTGTAACTCTGTTTGACGCACCCACCGCTAGGCTAGCTTAGCACAGAGACTGGATGTAAATGGCTACAGTTAGCATACTAATCCCAATAAGAGACAAAATAACACAAACATTTTCCTATTTACATGTTGTGATTTGTATAGTCACAGAGTGTACAAATAACAAGGTCATATGAGACACAGATATATTTTAACCGTATACATATTGGGAACTATTTTCTCAGAAGGCGAAGCACTGCTACTTGGGCGGAGTGATAACCGCAGCACCTGAGACTGGCCGTTGTTTCTTCTTGTTTACCTAGCTAAGCTAGGCTAGCGGTGTGTGCGTCAAACAGAGTTACAGCCATGGTTACAGCACGCACGGAGATGAAAAAGGTATGTATGGACTTATCTAACTCTGGAGGATACAGTGAATAAGCTAAAGTCCAAAAAAGTTGAAATGTCCCTTTAAGTGTGTTAAATTGAAATGTGATTGATGTGAGTTTAGTTTCGTTGCAAATAAGGGTTATAGTGGCTAAGTATATGTGCATGGGAGTTTTATGCTCGCAGTAAAAATAAAAATAAAATAAACAAACACAGTATAGCTATATTTAAGATAACCAGGCCTCTCTGCATGCCCGAAGTTTTAGTTGCTGTGTATACATACTGATTTTAAATTCTAGTAATCTCTCACCAATTCACTCCCCATATGCACATGCTAACTCCTTAAAAGTAAAATTGGAATTGTGTAGGAGGTTTACATTAGCAAAACCTGATTTAAACTCACCCTCGGTTACAAATCAGTCTGGTGAGAAATGATTTGCGCAAACATAAAAGCATTTGTTGATCGTGGGGAATATTGATAAAAATAAAATTCAACCACTGCGTCTTCAGCGAATGTAGGAATAGTGAAATGACTGCCGTGTTCCTTATTACAACCAAGAACAGAACACCACAATCGCTTAGACACCATTCTGCTCCAGTTTATCAACAACGGCCGACTACGATGACAGCTCGCTCAGGGCGGGTCTGTGTTGAAACGCTGCTGTCAATTATCAATCGTGGGAGTGACGTCACAATATCGAATGTCTCAATTTGAGGCAGGGGAAAATGTCTCGGTTACGGATGTAACTAGGGATGAGTCGCGATCTTCGAATAGTCGAATAGTCGAACTGCGTTCGAAATTCGATCATAAAATTGCTTATTCGAATATCGTTATATTTTCGCGCAATTCCAATGTGACATAATTGACGGCGCGCCTACTGTCACAGATCGCGCAGCAGAGTATTTTCCTGTCGGGGACACAAGGTGTTACTAACATGAATGAAACCCCCCTACTGCTAGGATACCAGCGTTTTATACATAGTGTAAACAAACAACAGAAGGAGAGCTGTCGTGACCGTTACTCTAAGCCCAACAGAGGTGACTATAACCTTTACTTTCTATGGTAGTAGTAGCCGTCTATGTAACAAAGTAGGCTACATTTACTTCACTACGTTGGGCGACGTTCCTCTCGTTACTTTATTTTAATGCAATACATGTTGTTAAATACGTAGTTTGTTTATTCCAAGCGCGCTGTATATTTTTTATGGGCATGAGCGATGCTCCATTCACAAATGAATCACTCTTTTGAGTCGTTTCTGTTCAAAGACTTCATCAAATAAGTTGGCAGATCTGTCTAAATCGGTTCGCGAATCAGTTGATCTGTTCAGTTTCCTCACGCACTGAATCGTCTGAAGCGCTTTCAATTCACACTCGACTCGGAGTCATAAACAGGAAGATTTAAGAACAACAAGCATCAATGTCACAAGTATGATGACATTATCCGTTTTTTGGACATATAAGTTACATGAATTTATAGGCTACATTAAATAAGCTAACGTTACCATTGTCCACAGTTTATGAAATGAACACCCGCCATCCCGCGGTAGCAGCTAATGTGTGTGTATTGCGCAGTGTCATCACACGAATAGTTATGATTGTTTAAAAATTAGGCTTTTGCAGTAACAAGGCAGGTTTGCATAAAATCATTATGAACATTATTTTTTTAATCTAACGAGCATCTGGTTTGGCGATGCAAAAACGGACTGTCGTGCTTACTATTTTTTTCTTCTATGTTAACTACCGGTATGTAAAAAAAAAACGACGAAAACATGTTAATTGTTCAATTAATAAACAGTTTGTTTGATGACAAATCACTAAAGATGAAATTGGCCTCCCTTTCTGTCATTTTGATTGTGCGTTATTTTTTTTTTTTTTCGTTTTTTTTTTTCGATCTTCGAACGATAATCGACTTTTGCTCCTCGATTTTCGAATGGCATTTTTGGCAGAAATTCACATCCCTAGATGTAACCCTCGTTCCCTGAGTAGGGAACGGAGACGTTCCGTCGGATGACGACGAATGGGGTTTTGCTTAGAAAGAGTATACAAAACGAGCCAATGGCAAAGAAATGCCATGGGTCTGCGGAATTTGCATGATGTAACTTCGCCCCACCTCGTGGGTATAAAAGGAGGAAGTCCAGCACAACGCAGGTATGTTTCTTCGCTGAGGAGCCGAGACTGAACTCAGGGATCTGTACACGATCCCCGCGGTACAGCGGAAGTGGCAAGTAGACGGAACGTCTCCATTCCCTACTCAGGGAACGAGGGTTACATCCGTAACCGAGACGTTCCCTTTCATTCGTCACTCCGAGTTACCAGTCTAATCACGCCACCTTCACAGCTGCCTTCCAGTGCCCTGCGTAAATCTGAGATCCCTGTCGTAAGACAAGTAGGACTCCTATTTAACACAGGAATACCAAGGTACACTGGGGAGCATATCTCAGAGTTTAGAGGAAATATGCAAAATATTGCCAGCCCAAACGGGGGGGACTTAGAGAATACACATATGACCCGAAGGATGCATATGGGGAACACTGGGGTATCCAGCCGCAGATGGAAAAATTTTCAACCCCAGGGGTGGCAAGGTGGCTTGCCAAGGGAAAGACACATGCTCAGAGAGGCTTACAGTGGAAATACACATGTGGGGGTTGCTCCAGAGAGGGACCATGCACACGGGAGGCACTTAGCCGACGCTCAGGCAAGAGACACTGGCGCCGACATCAGGAGTGCGGGAGGAACTCAGGGCTTTCGGGGAAGCTCACCTGAGGAAAATATCACACGCATCCAGTCCGAGGAGTGGAATGGCGAGCAAGCGAAGACACCTGAGCGGGTCCGATACTAGCTGGTTGAAGCGAGTACATGAGAGGACACTGGCTCCACTCAGAGATTATAGAATCTGGCGAATGTGTTAGGTGTCGCCCAGCCTGCAGCTCTGCAGATGTCTGTTAGCGAGGCGCCATGCGCTAGAGCCCAAGAGGACGCCACACTCCGGGTGGAGTGGGCGGTCACACCAAGGGGGCACGGTCGGCCTTGCTGCTGGTATGCCAAAGCAATGGTGTCCACTATCCAGTGAGACAACCTCTGCTTGGAGAGAGCCTTTCCCTTCAGCTTCCCACCATAACAGACAAAGAGCTGGTCTGAGGTCCTGAAACACTGCGTCCTGTCTACATAGGTGCGGAGAGCACGTACTGGACAGAGCAGTGCCAAGGCTGGGTCTGCCTCCTCTGGGGGCAGCGCTTGCAGGTTCACCACCTGGTCCCGAAAGGGAGTGGTAGGAACCTTGGGCACATATCCAGGCCGGGGTCTCAGGATCACGTGAGAGTAAGCAGGCCCGAATTCCAGGCACGCTTCGTCAACGGAGAATGCGTGCAGGTCCCCTACCCTCTTGATAGAGGCCAATGCAACCAGGAGCACTGTCTTCATTGACAGGAGCTTAAGCTCCACTGTTTGCAAAGGCTCAAAGGGAGCACTCTACAGGGCTGTTAGAACCACCGCGAGGTCCCAAGAGGGAACGAGAGGAGGGCGAGGAGGATTCAGTCTCCTCGCTCCTCTCAGGAACCTGATGACCAGGTCGTGCTTTCCTACAGACTTACCTTTTATCAAATCATGATGTGCGGCGATAGCGGCAACATAAACTTTGAGGGTGGAGGGAGACAGCCTTCGCTCCAAACCCCTCCTGAAGGAAGGAAAGCACAACACTGATCGAGCATTTCCGGGGGTCTTCTCGGCGAGAAGAGCCCCAGCTGACGAAGAGGTTCCACTTTAACGCATAGAGGTGTCTCGTGGACGACGCTCTAGCGGAAGTGATGGTAGCCAACACCATAGGTGGTAGGGTACTCAAACCTACCTGGTCCTGTCCAGGAGCCACACGTGGAGGCTCCACAGATCGGGACGAGGGTGCCACAGGGTGCCCCGTCCCTGAGAAAGAAAGTCCTTCCTCAGAGGAATGGGCCAAGGAGGTGCTGTTTCGAGGAGTATAAGTTCGGAGAACCAGGTCCAGGTGGGCCAGTAGGGCGCAACCAGAAGGACCTGCTCCTCGTCCTCCTTGACCTTGCGCAAGAGCTGCGCAAAAAGGCTCACTGGGGGAAACGCATACTTGCAGCCCTGCGGCCAGCTGTGCGCCAGTGTATCCGTGCCAAGCATGCCCTCGGTCAAGGAATAATACAGGGCGCAGTGGGTCGAGTCGTGGGAGGCAAACAGATCTATCTGTGCGTCGCCGAACTGGTCCCAAATCAGCTGAACCGTCTGGGGATGGAGTCGCCATTCACCAGGGAGGGGCTGAAACCGTGAGAGCTCGTCGGCTGCACAGTTCAGGGCTCCGGGAATGTAAATAGCACGAAGGAACCTCAGATGCTTCTGACTCCATAAGAGGAGGTGGCGAGCGATTTGCGACATACGGCGCGAGCGTAGACCACCTTGATGGTTGATGTACGCTACTGTGGCAGTATTGTCTGATCGGACTAGTACGTGTTGGCCCCTGAGCAGCGCTCGAAAGCGGTGCAGGGCAAGGCGTATGGCCAGCAACTCGAGGCAATTGACATGCCATAGCCGTTGGGGTCCTGTCCAGGAGCCCGCGGCAGCATGACCATTGCACATGGCACCCCAGCCTGTGGCGGAGGCATCTGTTGATACAACAACATGCCTGGAAGCCTGTTCTAGGGGGACACCAGCCCTGAGAAAACTGAGGATCAACCACGGGGTGATGGTCTGACGGCAGCTTGAAGTAACTGGTACTCGGAGCGTGCCTTGTTGCCATGCCCACCTCGGTACTCGGTCGCGAAGCCAAAGCGGTCTCATATGAAGCAATCCGAGCGGCTTTGCCACGGCTGCAGATGCCATATGCCCCAGGAGCCTCTGAAAAAGTTTCAGTGGAACCGCACTCTTGTTCTGGATTTTCCTCAGACAAGTCAGCAGTGACTGTGCACGCTCGCTCATAAGCTGCTCCATGGCGACCGAGTCGATGTCCATACCGAGAAAAGAGAACCTCTGCACGGGGCAAAGTTTGCTCTTTTCCCAGTTGACCCGAAGGCCCAAGCGAGCTAGGTGCCGGAGCACGAGGTCCCTGTGTTCGCAAACCTGGTCTCGAGAGTGAGCTAGGATCAGCCAGTCGTCGAGATAGTTCAGGATGCGAACCCCGTGAACCCGAAAGGGAACAAGGGCTGCCTCGACGACCTTCGTAAAGATGCGAGGAGACAGGGCTAGCCCGAAAGGGAGAACCGCGTACTGGTATGCCCGCCCCTCGAAAGCAAACCGGAGGAACGGTCTGTGTCGAGGAAGAATGGAGACATGAAAGTAGGCGTCCTTCAGGTCGATCGCTGCAAACCAATCCTGGGGCTGCACACATTCGAAAATGCGTTTGGCAGTGAGCATCTTGAACGGCATCCTGTGTAAGGAGCGATTCAGCACGCGCAAGTCCAGGATTGGCCGTAACCCACCGGTTTTCTTGGGGACAATGAAGTAAGGGCTGTAGAAGCCGGACCTCATCTCGGCTGGAGGGACAGTCTCGATTGCACCCTTCGCCAGTAGGGTGGCAATCTCGGCTCTCATGATAGGGGCATTGCCACCAACCCGAGTGGAGCGGACTCCCCTGAAGCGGGGAGGAGACCGTGCGAACTGAATCGCTGGGGCGACCCAGTGGGACAGACGGGGAAGCTCTAGCCAGGCTCCCAGGTACTGAACCAGCGGGGTCATGCGGGCCACAGGCGTCCCGGAGTAACTGGCCTGGACGTGGGTGGCATAGCGGCCCGGTATGGGGGCACAGTTAACATCCGCGGCCGGACAGAGGAGGCCAGGGAAGGACCAGCGTTCCACGGGGGCGTGCTCTGTCTGGGGTCTGGCGACAGAGGGGGACAGGGCTGAGGCGGCCCGTGGGCGACCCGCCGTGTCAACTGCCTCGTCAACCGCCTCTGGGACAGAGGGGGACGAGGAGAGCATGGCTTGTGGGCGGCACTCTGTGTCGTCCGAGAACTCTGTGAGCTCAGGGAAGAGGGGTTCGTTTCTGTCTTTAACCATGTTAGGGTACTGCCCACCCAGGCGGGTGGAGGCAGCAGTGGGCCGGCGGGGCAGAATATGCTTGATCACCTCAGTCTGCTTCTGCGCAGTGGAGAACTGTTGGGCAAAGTCCTCCACCGCTCCGCCGAAGAGGCCGGCCTGGGACAGGGGCACATCAAGCAGACGGGTCCGCTCGGAATCCTGCATGTCAGCCAGTTTCAGCCAGAGATGTCTCTCCTGGACCACAGCTGTGGACATCACCAAACCCACGGAGCGCGCGGTAACCTTCGTCACCCGGAGGGCAAGGTCGGTCGCGGCGCGCAGCTCATTAAAGAGGCCTGGGTCTGTCCTGCCCTCGTGCATGTCTCTCAAGCGCGCGAGGGCTTGTATTGCGTGCAGAGGAGATGTCACGAGCACACGCAGGGTATGAATGAGCTCGCGAGTCCCCGTTTCCTCGCGTGTGGATCTGTTATCCTCTCGCGAAAGTCATTTACCGCGCTCGGTTCTTATTGTCATTGATTTTTACGCACAACCATTTCTAGGGTTTACAAAGAATGGTGTGAAAAGGGAAAAACATCCAGTATGCGGCAGTTCTGTGGGCGAAAAGGCAGCTAGAGGTCAGAGGAGAATGGGCCGACTGATTGAAGCTGATAAAAGATACAACTTTGACTGAAATAACCACTCGTTACATCCGAGGTATGCAGCAAAGCATTTGTGAAGCCACAACACGCACAACCTTGAGGCGGATGGGCTACAACAGCAGAAGACCCCACCGGGTACCACTCATCTCCACTACAAATAGGAAAAAGAGGCTACAATTTGCAAGAGCTCACCAAAATTCGACAGTTGAAGAATGGAAAAATGGTGCCTGGTCTGATGAGTCTTGATTTCTGTTGAGACATTCAGAGGGTAGAGTCAGAAATTTGGCGTAAACAGAATGAGAACATGGATCCATCATGCCTTGTTACTAGGGATGCACCGATCCGATACTCAGTATCGGTATCGGCTCCGATACTGCCATTTTTGCCGGATCGGGTATCGGTCAGACGAGGCCGATCCAAATTCGATATTGTGCGTATACTATTCTGTGTTATTGTTAAGCCCCACAAAAGGCACAAAAACATTATAAAGCACCATAAAGTGTGTTTGTGCACTATCTTATAAGTGTCCTGAAGCCATTATTTAAGTATAATGTGAGATATAAATGAATATTTAAGTCATTCAAGATAAAAATTCAAGATCACGTAAACATTTTCCCTCAGCTGCTGTCACTCATACTCCATTCAATCAAACAGCGCGTCGCGTTCGGGTAAGACAGTCAACACTATGAAACTATGGTTTCACAGAAAACAACTTTATATTGCTGGACATTATTGCTGTAACTAAATCATGTTACTTTTTTACCGGGTGTCTGTTAGATCACATCACATGTGGTCATAGTGCTAGAGTCAGAGCACTATAATTGTTCTTCACGCGCACAGTAACTCAAATTTAAAACTGTTAAAATAAAAGGCTCAATAAACTATTGCATAGATATATACTGTTTACATACGCATCAATATGTAATTCCTTTGTGATTTGAACTTTTCAATGAGGAGTGGACTCGACGCGCTGCGCGCTGTGACTCATGTTGCTTCAAGCGCATCATTCTGCGCTCGGGATGCGCATAAGCTCATCATTCTGCGCTCGGGATGCGCATAAGCTCATCATTCTGCGCTCGGGATGCGCATAAGCGCTTTGTGCCGCATTGCATTGGAGCCTTAATCATATCATATCATAATACTTTTGCGCAATGAAAGATTATTAATAGCCTTTCTTGTTCTGTCCTATCTATCATATGTTGCTGCCTCATTAAACAGCTGTGCTATACATTTAAAACATGTCTAAATTTTATTGTAGCCTAGGCTATATAATAATTTATCTTTTTGATTTTTGTTATCTTGTTTTTCATGAATGTATTTTACAACAATACAAAGAGCAATGTGTAACGTTTTACCAGATTTAGTGTTACACTTATTGTCTCTTATTTGTTACCCACTAAATGTTTTTTTCACTAAATGTTCAGATTTTATACAATTATTGTGCACTCGTGATTTTTCTAGACTAAATTTTACTTCTGAATTAACCACTAATCTAGTTATAATAGATTTTTTTGCCATAGATTATCATCATGTATTTTTTTGATTTGTTGTTTTTCTTTATAATGAAGTTGTCTGTATTAAGTAGATTGTGTTTAACACACAAAATAGTGATTATAAGTTTAACACACAGTTATAGAAACACACAGTTTCTAGTTATAGAAATTCTACTTGATTTAAAAAAAACTGCACTGGTATCGGATTGGTATCGGTATCGGCCGATACTCAGAATTTTAGTATCGGATCGGATCGGTTTTGAAAAAGCAGTATCGTTGCATCCCTACTTGTTACCACTGTGCAGGTTGGTGGTGGTAGTGTAATGGTGTGGGGGATGTTTTCTTGGCACACTTTAGGCCCCTTAGTGCCAATTGGGCATTGTTTAAATGACACGGCCTACCTGAGCATTGTTTCTGACCATGTCCATCCCTTTATGGCCACCATGTACCCATCCTCTGATGGCTACTTCCAGCAGGATAATGCACCATGTCACAAAGCTTGAATATTTTCAAATTGGTTTCTTGAACATGACAATGAGTTCACTGTACTAAAATGGCCCCAGTCACCAGGTCTCAACCCAATAGAGCATCTTTGGGATGTGGTGGAACGGGAGCTTCGTGCCCTGGATGTGCATCCCACAAATCTCCATCAACTGCAAGATGCTATCCTATCAATATGGCACTATACAATATGGAACAACATTTCTAAAGAATGCTTTCAGCACCTTGTTGAATCAATGCCACGTAGAATTAAGGCAGTTCTGAAGGCGAAAGGGGGTCAAACACAGTATTAGTATGGTGTTCCTAATAATCCTTTAGGTGAGTGTATCAACTCGTCTTAGTTAAAGGAATAACATAGTTTAATATGAAAAACCAGTAGAGTATCCCTTTAAAGGAGGACATCTGCTTGATGTCATGACCATGGTTGGCAACAGGGCTCTGATCTCCAGCTGATCTGGGGTCTACCAGCATTTCCACAGTTGTGCTTGTGTTGATATGAAGTTGGTGTGAATCACACCAGTTGACAAACTTGTCCACAGCAACTTGGTGGATGCTTATGTTGCTTTCTTTAGTTAGCAAACTGAGAAGGACAGTGTCATCTGAGAATTTTACTATATATTGGTTTGGCTCAGAGCTGATACAGTCATTGGTGTACAATGTAAACAGGAAAAATTAGCTGATACACCCGCGGGTGGTGCCTGTGCTACACACTGCTGGATCAGATAGGGAGGAGTTAAACTTCACCTTCTGTGGCCTGTTTGACAATGAGTGATACCACCTGATTAAAAAGGGATTGACTTTTAACTGAACTAATGTCATAAGAATGATATCTGACTGGATTGAGTTAAAAGGCAGAAATAAAATAAACAAAAAGCAATGTAGCGTATGCAACAGGACTTTCAAGGTGCTTCAAAGTTAGGTGCATTATTGTTGATATGGCATCACTTGTACCACTCATCTCCACTACAAATAGGAAAAAGAGGCTACAATTTGCAAGAGGTCACCAAAATTCGACAGTTGAAGAATGGAAAAATGTTGCCTGGTCTGATGAGTCTTGATTTCTGTTGAGACATTCAGAGGGTAAAGTCAGAAATTTGGCGTAAACAGAATGATAACATGGATCCATCATGCCTTGTTACCACTGTGCAGGCTGGTGGTGGTGGTGTAATGGTGTGGGGATGTTTTCTTGGCACACTTTAGGCCCCTTAGTGCCAATTGGGCATCGTTTAAATGCCACGGCCTACCTGAGCATTGTTTCTGACCATGTCCATCCCTTTATGGCCACCATGTACCCATCCTATGATGGCTACTTCCAGCAGGATAATGCACCCTGTCACAAAGCTTGAATCATTTCAAATTGGTTTCTTGAACATGACAATGAGTTCACTGTACTAAAATGGCCCCCAGTCACCAGGTCTCAACCCAATAGAGCATCTTTGGGATGTGGTGGAACGGGAGCTTCGTGCCCTGGATGTGCATCCCACAAATCTCCATCAACTGCAAGATGCTATCCTATCAATATGGGCCAACATTTCTAAAGAATGCTTTCAGCACCTTGTTGAATCAATGCCACGTAGAATTAAGGCAGTTCTGAAGGCGAAGGGGGGTCAAACACAGTATTAGTATGGTGTTCCTAATAATCCTTTAGGTGAGTGTATCAACTCATCTTAGTTAAGGGAATAACATTGACAAACAAGTAGAGTATCCCTTTAAAGGAGGACATCTGCTTGATCAACGTCATTTTCGCGCGAAGAAGAAAGCGACAAAGTAAACACCAATGGATGGCATACAGCAGATCTTGTCCTTGCTTCTCGGCATGTTTGTCACAAGAAGACAAGCGCCGAGTCCGCCGACATTAAGCGTTTCTTAATACCAAGTACGCAAAGTTCTCAGCAGAAGCACTCCCGAGGACGCGAGTCTGGTAATTCTCTAAATTGAACAGCACATTCTTAAAAGCGTCATTCAGCTCGCTCTCCATGTATGTTTTAGGCAACAATAAAACGAAATGTTATAAAACACCACTCTGCCTCTTTTCGTTTTCGTTTAAATACATTTTAAACATTATAGGCACATAAGTGTGGCCATGGTTGGCAACAGGGCTCTGATCTCCAGCTGATCTGGGGTCTACCAGCATTTCCACAGTTTTGCTAGTGTTGATATGAAGTTGGTGTGAATCACACCAGTTGACAAACTTGTCCACAGCAACTTGGTGGATGCTTATGTTGCTTTCTTTAGTTAGCAAACTTAGAAGGACAGTGTCATCTGAGAATTTTACTATATATTGGTTTGGCTCAGAGCTGATACAGTCATTGGTGTTGTGGTGGAAAATTTAAACTGAATATTAAGCTAAACATGTTTTACCATTTGACCTTATTTGACCTGCTAAATCTCTGAAACAATGTTCTAAGACATTCTGTATTTTAGGTGAATGTGTGTGTGTGTCGAACCCATGACTATGTGTAAAAATAACAAATATGGGAAATGAGACTAGACAGAGATGACTAGTTAGAACTTGTGATAAATGAAGTAATGGTTAAAACAAATTATTCTCTACCCAGTAACAGAAGAGACTGAAAATGAATAACCAATCAAATTAATGTCATTATGCCATACCTCCCTATTGTATAAAAACTGTGGTTTCCGTGTTTTCGGTGGGATTCTCAATGGAAATTGTCTGAGATCCACCGGCCTTGTTTTTACTTGGGAGATTCTCTGAATATTGCTCGAGAACTCTCCTGGCCGTTAATTAAAAACATTTAAGGGATAATTACTGAAGTCTGTCTGTCATTTAAGCTGCGCAGCAAAGTTAGTTAGTAGAACAAGTTATTTGAGCGAAACACTAGAGACCTTACTACCAAGTGATAGTGTGGGGCAAGTTAAGAACACTAGAGACCTTATCACCAAGTGATAGTGTTCGATAAGGGACGAGACGTCGTTCGACTCTTTGTGAGACTCTTAGGCGGGGTTAGACTGGGTCAACCAGCGCGGTCAGAGGTAACTCAACTGAGTATAATATTTTCAGGTGTCAGGGACACCAGGTTCAACCTAAGTCAGGTGCGTTAAAGGAAAAATCCATCACATTTTGGCGAGCCAGCCAGGAGTCCTCGGAATCTCCCTCTGTCGGATGGACGGGGACGAGGAACCATGTTGTCTTCACTCTGCCAGACTGCAGAACCCTGTTCGACAGAGGGACCCATTCCAGACGGGCTAAAAGGACTTAAAAGTATTAAGGTAGGACACACAGACTTCAGTTTATGTTTTCCTTTTTAATGTGTTAAATAAAGCATTTTTGTGCGTATGAAAAAAAAGATTTTTAAAAAAAAAAAAAAAAATAAGAATTTGGAACGTGTTTCTAGTTTGTTCTGTTTTGATGGTTGAAATTGAAATTTTCCATATCTGAGAAATCTAAAAGAGGGATTTTAGAAGAATGAAATTTAATTGAGAAATTATTTAGCTGGAAAAAAAAAAAGAGAAGAGAAAACACACTGGCTGAGCCCAGGTTTAAACGATGTATCTCATTATCATATGAAGAAGACAAAAGTCAACTAAATTTACCACAGTGAGATAATTTATATTAAAAATATATACATAGCCTATGTAAAATTGGTGATCACATTTAAAGATTTAAGGATTTTGAAAGAAAAAAAATGTTTTTACCTTGTCTATTAAGGGCAATGAGCAATGATTATGGTTAAATGCAATCAAAAGTATTTGTTGAGTATTGTATTTGTTGTGTTAATAAAACTTCCTGCAAAGAGAGCAACTTGTCATGCTGGAAACCAGATCCGGGAGGGAAAAATGCCCCGAGATGCTGAGGTGCTGCAATTTGCTTTTTGTTTGAAGTTTTTGTTTGAATAA
The DNA here is from genome assembly GCA_036326025.1 of Chrosomus eos. NCBI lineage: Eukaryota > Metazoa > Chordata > Actinopteri > Cypriniformes > Leuciscidae > Chrosomus > Chrosomus eos. The sequence continues at coordinate 33,930 of JAZAVI010000353.1, read as the reverse complement.
GGTTTAATTCTGAGAGAATATAAAGATACATGGTAATATTGTTAACATGAGATTATGCATGGTTACATTTTGAAATCAATTAGAAATGTTATAGAAATTGTTATAAATAAATAAAATAAAAGTTATAAATCATAATAATAAGAATATGCATTCTGAGATAACATAGGATTTTGAATCATAAAGAAACTTTTGTGAGTTAAACTTTGATTTATTTATGTAGATGAGATAGAGTATATAAGACTGAGCAATTAGGTGCTCTTAAAATAAAGTAATAAATAATAAGATATTAAGTACACGTGTTTTAAATATTATAATTTCTATCTGAAGGTGTCTAGAATTTGTATCCCGTTATCCCTGGAGACAGTGTGAAAGAACTTGAGAAAAAAATTATCCATTGCAGAGATTCGAAGAACCAATTGTTTATGTTTAACTAAGATAATTTTTGTGCATTATGCATAGTATGAGGTTGGGTGACCAATTTAAATATAAATTGTGATTTGAACAAGCACATTACATATATCTTACAGTCATTTTATTTTGGATTCTTGAAGGAAAAAAAAGACAAAGAAAGGAAGTTAAGAAAAAAAAAAAAAAAAAAAAAAAAAAAACTGTATTGTAATTAGAGTTTTTTCCTGCTTTTTTCTGCATTTTGGCAATGAAGAATGCTTGCTTTTTCCGCAATGAAGTGCGCTTTTTAATAAAATGAAGAACTGCTGTCTTGATAACCAGATGAGATATTTAGTTATTAAACTAAGTTTAATTTGAGTTTTGCAGTTCTCTGAGTGTTCAAGGTTTCAGACGCCTGGCTTGAAAAGTTGGATGACTGGAGAGAGAGAAAGAGGAAGTGGTGCCCTCAGCTCCCCAGCTCCCGAAAGAGGAAGTGGACACTTCTGAGGGGTCAACTGAGACAGTGCAGGAAAAGGTGACAAGTTCACTTGAGACATTTCCTAAAGACAATTTTTGCCATGCATTATGAAATGTTGTGCCAGGGTGGATCAAAAGCCAGAAAGAGAGGGCCATTGCAGCCTGATGATCAAACGTATCAGCCTAACAAGTCAACTGAAGGACAATCCACACAGAAAAGAAAGACCTCCATCCCCTCACTTGTGGGCCAGGTGCTGAATTTCAATGATCACTACAGAGAACGTTTCAAATTTAGTTAATTATCAATTAACTTGATTATTGTTTTTTGATTATCCACTGGTTTCAGCAATTCTTCATATTTCTTCAACTAACACTTTGAATCTGCTTTCAAATAGGGACCAGTCCAGCTGGCCTAATACAGGAAGTTCAATAGCAGAAGTGAGAGATTGACTCACCAATCAGTTAAAACACTGGATTTGGATAGTGAGGCTTATTACTTAAACCAATAGTGGTAAAAGCATGTATTTGTTGAGAATAGATTATATATATATATGACTAAATATAGGGCACAAAATGTCCCAAAGAGACATTATGGCTAGAGAAGCAAAATTGTTGGTCACTCCATTTCATTTAAAGGTAATTTTCTGGATTCAATAAGAACAATGTTTCTAATTATAAACTTTTGAAATCACATGCTGTCATCACCAGGGTACGAGATAGAAATGTTTTTGCTTTTGTCCATGGATCCGAGAATGTGTGAAGATTTCCAAATCTTCTTTTAAATAGCTTAGGAGCAACAAAACAAAAAGTTTTGAAAAATTGAAATTGTGTAATTAATGACAAATTGCATTTGGGGGATTGAAGCTGAATCTCTCAACTGCAACCGAAGGTCTATATGATTATTATTTTAAAGTGTTTAATCTATTTGATTTTGAGGTTTACGTTCACTGTGTTAAACTCAAACACATTGTGACTGCATCGGACGATTGATAATTAATATCCTAACGTTTAGACACTGTCGCAAGGGGAATGCCACAGTGTGTCTACGTTCAGTAGCTTCTGTCGTAAAAGTTGTTACCGTTCGGATTTGGTGGTATTCCACTCCTAATAAAATATATGTTCCTCATTCAGTTCATAAACTGCTATGGCAGACAAAAAGGTATGATTCTCTGGCCAGAGAGGGGTGGGATGTTTGTTTGTGTGTGAAAGTGTGTGAATGTGAATGAATGGAAATTTTAATAGATAAGATTAATTATGGTACTAACCATAAAACTTTGATTTTATATTTCTGTCTTATGGTAAAACTTATCATACTTCCCATTTTCATGTCTGATGGTGACTAACTTTCCATTCTAGATCCAACAATAGAACAAAATAAATCTTACTTCCTTTTATTTAGGATGTAGCCTTCAGACAAATTTTCGATATGATCTAATCATCTAAAGACACTTTTGACTGGATGTAACCTTGGTCAATGGAACTTTGCAAATGGACTAAGCGTCCTGTTCTTTGACTGTATTGAGAAATGATTGACTGAAATATTAACCCCTTACAATGTTTTTCGAAGATACAGAATATTTTTTGCTGATATCACTAACAGGGTAAATTATGACCACATGGTGAAATATGCCCAATAAAATAATGGCATGGATGATTTTGGCTAACTATCCTGAGATAGGTTATTGTTGTGGCAGAAATAAACAGTGTCACACATGCGCAGCGTATAACTCTGGGAAGGCAGAGAGCAAGCATGCTTGCCCTGTCCACCCCACATTTAACTTCTTCCTTTTTCTAGGATGTCATGATGGATCCTGTCGAACAGAACTTATTATGTTCCAAATGTATAAAATATTGTTTTGTTACTGTTTATCATGAAATTTCACAGGTCTGATCAGAAAGGACGACCGGCCAGACAAGCAGATTATGTTAATAGATGTTGTCACTAACAAAAATAGTTAAGGTCTCCCTTAACAGGTCAAAGCTGCATTGCCGGTTCCAGGTACAGAGACACAGCACTCTTACGAGCCAGGACAGTGGGTCTGGATCAAGGATCACAGACGCAAGGCGTGGTACAACCCGAGGTGGCTGGGTCCGTATGAGATCATTCTAACAACGAATACAGCAATCAAAGTTTCCGAGCGTGACGCTTGGGTTCACGTGTCACACTGCAAGCCCCACCAACCGCCATCCAGAGGAAAAGTAGGGGAGGGAAAATAAAAGGACGTGCTGGTAACGTGCCTCCTCTACCTACGAGGGAAAGACCTTGCTACGGCTCGTAAAGAGTCAAAAGGCGAACATGGAACGTTTCAGACGTCTGTGGGGCCAACGCGACGACCAGCACACCTGGGAACAAATGTGGTCTAACAAAGTGTTTAAATGCATATGTGTTATTATATCTGCAGGTGTGTTGATGCTGATCATATTGCTATTTCTGTTTGAATTTTTTCCAGGCTGTGATGTTCTTCCAGAAGCAATAATGTGATGTTTATTGATGTGTTATTTGGTTCAATCAAACTGTAGGACCGAGAATTAATATAGGGTTGAAATTTGAACAAATTATTGATTAATTTGAAAATATTTCAGGTACACGTAAATTGAAAAGAGGAAAATCTCTTAATTCTGAAGAGTATATAGACTTTAACTAACTACATTACTGTAAAAATAATAAATAATCTAGGGACTATTTTTGAAGAAACTTGAGGGTTTTAAAAGTCTAAGACCGATATCATAGATGCTAAAATGTAATAGCAATAGTTGTTCACTAATAAGAGAGAATAGGTGATAAGTTACTTTGCCAGACTAGGTCTTAATAGATAATTGGGTAAACTACTATAGTGATGAATTAATGACTACATTAAATATATTTTAGGTGGTTCCAAATTGCTAAAATAGCTAAAGAAAACTTTCAAAGGGGGACTGATTTTGGGAAACCTTTAATTTATGGATTATTATTAGTTGAAGAAGTTACCAGTGTGATTACTGAAGTGTTCCTTTCATGTATTGTCTAACGTCTGTGTATTTGATATCTGAGAGGTGACTGCGGGTCTAGCTAGCTAGGAATACAGCAACCGTGCTTGCTTATTTAGCCCGGCTTCGAGGAATGAAATATTGTTTTGTTATTGTATTATTGAGAAAGGTTTTCAACATATTAAAACAAATTATGTAGGGGACAGAGTTAAAACTATAGACCAAGAACAATAGGACCCAAAAACAGGTTCAATTTAAACTGAAAATTAGTCTAATCAGTAGACAATTTAGAGAAATAGAGTATTTGCTAATATAGAAAAAAAAATCTGAGAAGCTTTCTAAATTCACAATGAAGCTAAAGATTTAATGATCTGGATAAATAGATCAATTATGAGCTATTCCACATTGCAAAAACTTAGAGGTGGTATAAGTTATGCCCATCAGTTAATTCTGGAAAATAGGATTGTAGGAAGATAATTAATTAAAGATTAAATGGCATGTCATCAGCTAAGGCTATTCTCGTGGCAAGAGCTGTGTAAAACAGAGTTAATTTTAAAATAATGACATTGTTTGAAACAAGATAATAAAATTATTGATATTAGTGTTAAGGATAAAAATGAAAGATTATAGAACCTTTTTGGTTAGATTTTATTACACAGATCCTTAAATAGATCTGACTAAGTAAAACAATCGCCTGCTTTAATTAAAAGCTAATAACATAAGATTAAGAAAATTGGTTAATAAGCACTATAACCATGTTAAGGCCTAATATCAATGCGATTTGAAAGATAGCTAAAAGATGATGAAACTTGACTCAAGGTCTAAAGTTAAAAGGCAATGTACTATGGTATGTTTAGTTTTTTTACTAGAGATAGAATATTGGCAAGGAGATGAATAGATGAGAAGATGGTATGTGTATGTGAAACATTAGAAATTGGTTGTATTACAGCAGGATGTTGATTGAAGGAATATCTTAAAGGTATTATGAAGTAAAAGATGAAACAAGGAAATGGTTAGAGATAACAGGTGGTATTAAAGTCACTGACTTAAAATAGGAGGATTCGGTGGAGCAGGTAAGTCATGCAGGTATGGACAATTGATTAGAAGAATTAAATTTAATTTTGGCCATGTTTGATTATGGCCAGAGAGGGAAATGTGGTGGAAAATTTAAACTGAATATTAAGCTAAACATGTTTTACCATTTGACCTTATTTGACCTGCTAAATCTCTGAAACAATGTTCTAAGACATTCTGTATTTTAGGTGAATGTGTGTGTGTGTCGAACCCATGACTATGTGTAAAAATAACAAATATGGGAAATGAGACTAGACAGAGATGACTAGTTAGAACTTGTGATAAATGAAGTAATGGTTAAAACAAATTATTCTCTACCCAGTAAAAGAAGAGACTGAAAATGAATAACCAATCAAATTAATGTCATTATGCCATACCTCCCTATTGTATAAAAACTGTGGTTTCCGTGTTTTCGGTGGGATTCTCAATGGAAATTGTCTGAGATCCACCGGCCTTGTTTTTACTTGGGAGATTCTCTGAATATTGCTCGAGAACTCTCCTGGCCGTTAATTAAAAACATTTAAGGGATAATTACTGAAGTCTGTCTGTCATTTAAGCTGCGCAGCAAAGTTAGTTAGTAGAACAAGTTATTTGAGCGAAACACTAGAGACCTTACTACCAAGTGATAGTGTGGGGCAAGTTAAGAACACTAGAGACCTTATCACCAAGTGATAGTGTTCGATAAGGGACGAGACGTCGTTCGACTCTTTGTGAGACTCTTAGGCGGGGTTAGACTGGGTCAACCAGCGCGGTCAGAGGTAACTCAACTGAGTATAATATTTTCAGGTGTCAGGGACACCAGGTTCAACCTAAGTCAGGTGCGTTAAAGGAAAAATCCATCACAGTGTACAATGTAAACAGGAAAGATTAGCTGACACACCCACGGGTGGTGCCAGTGCTACACACTGCTGGATCAGATAGGGAGGAGTTAAACTTCACCTGCTGTGGCCTGTTTGACAATGAGTGATACCACCTGATTAAAAAGGGATTGACTTTTGACTGAACTAAGAATGATATCTGACTGGATTGAGTTAAAAGGCAGAACTAAAATCAACAAAAAGCAGTGTAAACATTTTTTTTTTTTTATTTGTATTTAGCCTTAGCCAAACAAGAAATGTGAAACCACCGTCAAATAAACATAAGACTCTTAACTTATTAATATTAACATCTTTAACTTTAAACTATAACATACAGGCTGATTATATTATTCTTAAGACATTCCATTACATTCCAAATCATGCAAAAGCTCATGTGCAACAGCTACAGAATTTTTACTTTTACACATTTACACATTACACATTTTTATAATGTTCTGTGTCATGAAAGAGTCTGCATTTGTGAGATATTTTCTTCTTCCTTTCCAGAAAAACGCTGTCTGGATGTGTTTAAATCTGCACTAAGGATGTGTTTCTGTCACATTTCACACATGCACACTTCAATAAGCCGACAGAAAGCAGGTTAATGCGTTTAGACCTACCTATATTGTATTTATATGAAGCATTCACAGGCAAATTTACTTCACGTATTTCCCCGGCGTCGAAATGTCAGGAAACACAATGGCTGCGTGTCAATATCCATGGATCACTGGATCTTTGGTAGGCCTAAATTGTAAGGAACAACACTTATATCGAGTCCAACCATCGTTTGTTTTACTCTCGTTTCCGCAGTTTCACCTATTAAATCCAGTCACGCAGCAGCTATTTTGCCACTCAATCCGGCTGAGGGGGCGTGTTCCGGCGGGAAACTGATGTTCATGCATTCCCTCTATTTGAAAATCTGGAATCTGAGGGTGCAAAAAAAATCTAAACACTGAGAAAATTGCCTTTAAAGTTGTCCATTTACATTCGCGATTGTGCTGCATTCACTCAAACCAACTGTACATAATACAAGTCAGTTCAGAGTCCCAAAATTGACTCAAAATGTTGCACTGAATGTTGATAACAATAATGGATGGTAACAATATAAGAGGGAGAGATGGAAGAGTATATGTAAAAGATGTGGTGAACAAGGAGGAAGAGGGCCAAGGCGAGGAACACCAGGTGTGGAGAATGTTATCAAGGCTGGATCTGGCTTTAGGATTTTTCCCTTTGCCTGCTAAGATGATATTGTCTGTAATGTCCTCCGGGCCGGACCCAACATGAAGACATGATGCTGAAGCCGAATCAATCTCTCATTGACCTTGATTCTACAGTTGCACAACTCTTCTGAGTGACTATAACATGCTATTCATTTACAATTTTTTACTATAACCTTTTTGCCTTTTGTAGTTGGGTCACTGTATTTTCACAGTTTGCAAGTGCTGAATATACATTTGATGGGCCTACTATACAATATCCATTACAATACTACACTTGCAGTGAATACAATATACCATTTATTCACCTTACTACTCTACGTTGTCATTCCTATACTTTTTTACGTAATTAGAAAATCAGTTTACTTTGTTAGAATATACTTTTTTCCTGTAACTGCATGCTTTGGATTCTGTATGTAGTTTCTAACGAATGATCTGTAGTGTTTATAATTTTGGCTCGCTGAGTGTATGTTCTGAAAGCATTGTTTGATTTCGAGCACAGATAAAAGGCAATTTGAGGCAATTTTTTGATTTTGCCAGAAGAGTTAGAGCTTCTCTGAATGTGGTTTAAAATTTGGTTTTGTGTTTAAAATGTGATTCACCCGATCCAGCTCGATCTCATGAAAGTGCGTATCTAGCACACATTTTATTTCTCGTACCATTTTAAGCCTACGCCAAAAATAGTTTTTGCTTGCATAGCCTATGATACGCAGTTTTCGCGTGCATATGATACGCACTTTATGGCGTGCACGCACTTCACACACCTAATCCTAACCAAGGGGTTTAGTGTATTTCATTTGCACAAAAAAATATTTTTTGGTGTATAAATGCCACAAGAAATAAAATGTGTGCCATAGATAGGCTACGCATTTCATGAGATCGTGTTGCCCGATCATACTCAGTAGGCGAACTATAACCTCGCGCAGCCACTCATGTCCATCGGTGTCATCATATCCTTCACATTTTTTTCTGATTTGAGTGATCCATCTCTGTACCATGCTAGAGTAATGTGTTTAACGTGTGAATCCTTACTAAAAATGCAGTGAGCCGTTGGCATGAATTGTACTCGTGATGGAGCGGTAGTGGAGCGCTCTCGGAGCGAGTGAAGACCACGACGCTCCGACTTTTAAAAAATCCGCTCCGCACTCCATTCAAAATCACACCGCTCCTCGCTCCGCTCCCACTCCACTCCGCTCACATACTCTGATATAGACTAAAAACCTTAATACATGATCATCCTATTCATTTCCTGATTCCTCGGGTGTCCCCAGTCCCCACCTATCTCAAAATCAAGCCTGCTCTTAAAGAGAAGTATAAATATACCAGTTCGATGATAACATGCCTCTGAAGTTTGACTTTTTGCACCATTACAATACTTATAGGCAACTAGTCATCATATCTTCCTCTCCATGAAACACGTGTTAATGCTCAGTAGTACACACAAATGGTTCTTTAATGTATTTGCATTTTACTAAAATGGAAATTGGACTGAAATTCATTTTCTATGGGCATATACAGTGTGTGTGTGTGTGTGTGTGTGTGTGTGTGTGTGTTAGGGGTGTGTGACGGTTATTATATAACCTGTGAGACCGACGGTTATAGTTGAGTCAATATGTGGCTTGTGAGAGATCTGTATCTAAATGGACGTATTCTACTTTTAAAAGCAGAAGGGATCTCAAGATCTGTTTATATATCTATGTCAGCAGATGTTCCAAATAATGTTCTCAGGGAATTAGTTAAGATTCTTTATGATTTTATTTGGAGGAAGAAAATACACTATTTACGGAAAGATATTCTAAATAACAATAGAGACTTTGGTGGCCTTGAAGTTTTAAACTTTACAGATCTCAATAATGTGTTTAGATAGATGGATAAAATGGATAATCGAATTTATTAAAAATAAGACAGTGAATGGAATGTTTTCCCAAATTACATATTTAACTCTTTGGGTGGCATTAATGTTCTCTTAAAATGCAATTTCTCAGTTGAAAAGATCCCTGTTAAACTGGCAAACTTTCATAAGCAGGCAGTGTTGGCTTGGCAGTTAATCTACAAACACAACTTTTCACCACATCGTTATTTAATTTGGAACAAAAAAGATATATGTACAAACAAAAGTCAATATTTAATCAGACATGGTACGACAATGGAATTCTTACTGTTAATCAGTTGCTTATTGAACAAGGTTAACTTTTAACATATTCTCAATACATTTTTGATTCCCGTGAGGCGATATGCTATTAATTTTGATGCAATCCCTGGCAGAGTTGTATCACTATTATGAAATCCTGGATTCTATCCTGATAAATGTTGATCGTCAAACCAGTTTTTCAATATTTATTGGGGATATTAATATATTAATAGATAAATGCAGTAACAAATATATTAGAAATACTTTAAAAACAAACTATTTGCCTTGTTCAATAGGGTTCTGGTCTACTAAATTTAAAAATATTAACTGGAAAAGAGTATGGTCTATACCAAATAAGTTTTTTTATTAATTATAAAATTAGATAGGTATCCTATAAAATTGTACACAGAATTTACCCTGTCAATGAGTTAGTTCTTGAACGTTTCCATTTGAATATTGAAAACTTATGTGAATTCTGTGGCAATGTCAAAGAATCTGTGACTCATTTTTTTTTATTGTATATATTCAAAAATATTTTGTTTGGATGTTTCAAATTTCACTTCTAGGTTATTTGAAACATGTTTACAAATTGATCTGTATGATATTTTTTTTTTTGTGCAGGACAATGTTGATTCCAAAAGTACGATGTACTTCCTTATTCAACTCTTTATTTTACTTGGAAAATATTTACTTTATAAAAAATGGGCTAAAACTAAGCCAAAAAAAAAAAAAAAAAGGTTATAGTTGAGCACCGTCTTTAGAACTCTATAGCCGCCAAAAGCGTGTAATTAAAATATTATTTTGTGTGTGTGTGTGTGTGTGTGTGTGTGTGTGTGTGTGTGTGTGTGTGTGTGTGTGTGTGTGTGTGTGTGTGTGTGTGTGTGTGTGTGTGTGTGTGTAATAGTGTGACTGTTTGATTATTAATTAGTTTACATGATGTCCCTGATTTGTTAAAAGACTAATTTTGGTATTATAGGGTGGTACTTATGGCTCGTTTCCACTGAGCAGTACGGTACGGTACAGTACGGTTCGGGTCGGGTCGGGTCAGTAAACCATGATCCGGCTAGCGTTTCCACTGCCAACAGTACCCTACTTGATAGGCGTGGCGTTTGCTGGAAATAAGCGATCAACGTCATTTTCGCGCGAAGAAGAAAGCGACACCAAGAAAGTAAACACAAATGGATGGCATACAGCAGAACTTGTCCCTGCTTCTCGGCATGTTTATCATAAGAAGTTGCCGACATTAGGCATTTCTCAATACCAAGTACGCAAAGTTATCAGCAGAAGGAGTCCCGAGGACGCGAGTCCGGTAATTCTCTAAATTGAACAGCGCGTTCTGAGAGGGTCACTCGGCTCGCTCTGCATGTTATTTTAGGCAACAATAAAACGAAATATGTTATAAAACACCACTCTGCCTCTTTTCGTTTTCATTTAAATACATTTTAAACATTATAGGCACACAAGTGTGATTCGGCAATGTATAGACCTGATTATATTATTCACTGCATGTATAACGTTAGCCTATTTATAACAAAACGAAATATAAAACACAACCCTGCATCTTTTCGTTTAAATTTTAAAAAATATTAAACATATTCCAGACAATATGCATTTGTACAAATGCTGCAATAAACAACATTACAGTGATAATCTTGTAATAAAATAAATAATGACAAAACTCAAACCTATCTCTTTGTGTTAAATTTCAGTTTTATTAATAATAGCCATTATAAAAGTATAAGTAGAAGGTAACGTTACAAGAAGCTGTACAATAAGATATAAAGCAAACAATTCAGTCAAAATACAAATTCAGCGCTAGTCTAACGTTAACGTTACAACGGAAAAGTTAAATAGCCTAAATTATATGAAACTTCACTTAGTCCTCAGCCAAAACGATTGGCCAGGGAACGAATTATCGATTCACGAGACCAAAGATCACCCGTTAGATATACACAAGACGAATAACCACTAGCTGCTACAGAGCCAGCGGCATACCTCAGAACGACCAGCCGAGGAAAGGCTGTTCCGGGCGGGGAACATGATCGCCGAGCGTCCGGTGATCGCCGGGAATGGATCAAATTATCATAAATCATTATAAATAAACCAAAGATTTGAGCTTTAAACAACTACATTCTCGCCTGAAAAACTCTCAAAAAAACTATTCACAAAAGAATAACCGTAGTATTTTATTCCAACTGTATATTAAAAAATGGCTTCTTATGTTGTCATTCCCCTTGTAGCACGCGCAAGTGACGATACTCTGTCAACCAATCAACGTTCTGCAGTGAGTTTAGCTCCACCCTTTAGTACCGTACCACTGTGCTAGGTACCCCAACGGAAGGGTACCCAAAAAGTGGTACGGTACGGTTCGGCTTTTTGGTACCATTCACAACTTTTGACAGTGGAAACGAAAATAATTGCGTACCGTACCGAACTGTACCGTACCGTACCGCTCAGTGGAAACGGGGCATTAGCTGCCACATTATAGGAATTATGCGGTATGGTACAGTTCGGTATGGTACGCAATTATTTGTGTTTCCACTGTCAAAAGTTGTGAATAGTACCAAAAAGCCGAACCGTACCGTACCACTTTTTGGGTACCCTTCCGTTGGGGTACCAAGCACAGTGGTACGGTACTAAAGGGTGGAGCTAGACTCACTGCAGAACACTGATTGGTTGACAGAGTATCGTCACTTGCGCGTGCTACAAGGGGAATGACAACATAAGAAGCGCCATTATTTAATATACAGTTGGAATAAAATACTACGGTTATTCGTTCACGAAATATAGTTTTAAGAGTTTTTCAGGCGAGAATGTGGTTGTTTAAAGCTCAAATCTGTGGTTTATTTATAATGATTTATGATAATTTGATCCATTCCCGGCGATCACCGGGTGCTTGGCGCTCATGTTCCCCGCCGGGAACAGCCTTTCCTCGGCTAGTCGATCTGACGTTTGCCCGCTGACTCTGTAGTGGTAATTCGTCTTGTGTCTATCTAACAGGTGAACTTTAGTCTCGTGAATCGATAATTCGTTCCCTGGCCAATTGTTTTGGCTGAGGGCTAAGTGAAGTTTCATATATTTAGGCTATTTAACTTTTCCATTGCAACGTTAACGTTAGCGCTGAATTAGTATATTTTGACTGAATTGTTTGCTTTATTTCTTATTGTACAGCTTCTTGTAACGTTACCTTTTACTTATACTTTTATAATGGCTATTAATAATAAAACTGAAATTTAACACAAAGAGATAGGGTTGAGTTTTGTCATTATTTATTTTATTACAAGATTATCACTGTGATGTTGTTTATTGCAACATTTGTACAAATGCATATTGCCTGGAATATGTTTCATATTTTTACAATCTAATCGAAAAGATGCAGGGTTGTGTTTTATATTTCGTTTTGTTATAAATAGGCTAACGTTATACATGCAGTGAACAATATAATCAGGTCTATTGATTGCCTGAACCACACTTATGTGCCTATAATGTTTAAAATGTATTTAAACGAAAACGAAAAGAGGCAGAGTGGTGTTTTATAACATATTTCGTTTTATTGTTGCCTAAAATATACATGGAGAGCGAGCTGAATGACGCTTTCAAGAACGTGCTGTTCAATTTAGAGAAATACCGGACTCGCGTCCTCGGGAGTGCTTCTGCTGAGAACTTTGCGTACTTGGTATTGAGAAATACCTAATGTCGGCGGACTCGGCGCTTGTCTTCTTGTGACAAACATGCCGAGAAGCAAGGACAGGATCTGCTGTATGCCATCCATTGGTGTTTACTTTGTCGCTTTTTTCTTCGCGTGAAAATTTGATCGCTTCTTTCCGGCAAACACCACGCCCATCAATTAGGGTACTGTTAGCGGTGGAAACGCTAGCAGGATCATGGTTTACTGACACGAACCGAACCGTACTGTACCGTACCGTACTGCTCAGTGGAACGAGCCATAAGTTCACCCTGTGTAATATAGAAATGAACCTTAACAAGGCTCTGGCTTTCCCCTGCAAGGTATTGACAACAGCGCCATCTGCTGTTGCGTACTGTTTATAACAGCCATTGGAAATAATTCTAATGTAGGCCTATATTTTATCAACTAAAAATTGTCCCAAACACTAAACCATGAAATGAAAAAATATAATACAATAAAAGTCCAAAAAAGAACAGAAGTGAAGGGGTACAGTGACTTAAAGTGTCCAAGCCTGGGGCCTCAGCTGTGTGTAAGTTACAACGTAGCCTATCATTTTGACATAAAGAGACACTAAGTTACAACTTAGGCACTACTGATGATAGCTCAGTTCAAAATGACAAAACACACAGGTCCCTTTGGTCTTGTCAATGGAACCATTTTTGACAACTTGTTTAAAGTAAACTTTCCATTTAGAATCTTATTGGCATCCATGTTGGCGTCTTGTGCTCGTCATCCACTCAAAAGGTAACGTTCGCAAGCCCAAACAAGTGTGTGCGGCGTGCCTGTTGTTTTCGGTCTAGCTATATGGTGTGGTGTAGTTTTACTTTCAGACAGGACGCGGAATGCGCAGCGCTGGCTTGCCATTCTCTGGTCCAGCATTGCCCTTCAGATAAAACTCGATTTGCGCTGCGCTACGCCAGAGCAAAGTAGGCGAGTTTTCAAAACTTTTTTTAACGACCCCGTTTCTTGGCCACGCTGATAATAGTCACAGAAGGCACCGGAAAAATTTTAACTTTGACCGCGGCGTGCGTGCCACTGTGCTTGCTCTTAGGTCGACAAAGCAACAAAACGTCCTCGCGCGACGCTGTTATTTAATTGTACTAATTATTATAGTATTACAAAAAAAAATAGCTTCATAAACAAGAACTTCATATAATCGTTCTAACAAATTATACTACAGTCCTCAAAGGGATTTTTTTTTAGTAAAGACTGCGGATCTAACGGTATTGTTACTGACTGTATGGCACTGTTACTTTTGTATTTTTAGAACGATTGTAGCCAAATATCTGTCGCCAGAACTATTAACCCAAAAAGAACACTAAACATTGGCTGTACTACAGTAGCCAAATCAAACACAGTACCATGTTTAACATGCCTGTAGATAAACAAGCATATAGATAGACAATACATAAAAGCTCTCATCAAAGAATAATTTACACTAATTCCAAGTTCGCTGTTGAGATTTTAAAAAGTTTGTAACGTTAGGTGTTTGTCGGATAACGTTAAGTATGAATGAGCATTTAACAAACTGGTTTGCAGAGCCAAACAGCGTTGTCATTTGTTTACCTCCTTGCTACAGCTTACAATTAACAATAGGCCTACGAACTAGCCTATTACAGGAAAATACATCGACGAACACAGGCACAAGATTAAGAATGAATGTGTACATATTGAGAATATAATACAAATTGTAGCCTTTAGTAATTAAAAAATCTCAGTTTTAGGAGGGGAAGAGAAAGGGATGAAGAGACTGAGAAAAAATGAAAGAGTGATGGAGATGAGGAGAAAGCAGGTATTGACAAATAATCTACTGCCCACTGACATGGTTTTAAAGGGTACCTATTATGGATTTTTGAAAATTGCCCTTCATGTAGTGTGTAACATAGATCTAAGTGAACGAAAACATCCTGCAAAGTTTTAAACATGAAAGTTCACCGTATACAAAGTTATTGTCTCTCAAAAGTAAGAGTCGACTCTGAGTCGCTGATATGAATCGTTCGACGAACGATGCTTTTCCTTTGTCTAGATGACGTCAACTTGACAAGTTATTTGAATAAGATACGCCCACTCATTGCGTTCGGAGATGTTTTGAAGTGCGACGCAAAAGCAAACTTTTTTCATCTGCCCAGTGAGGAGCATTTGAAGACTAAGTGGCTACAGTTCATATATACAACTATACCACACAAGTATAGCCGAACCTTGTTCTGTGTTCGCGTCATTTTGAAGATGATTGCTTCACAAACCTAAATGCTATAAAGTATGGATTTGCGAGCCGGCTGATACTGAAGGAGGGAGGTTCAGTACAGAGTTTATTTGGATCAGCTTCCTTCTCCGAATCACAACCTGTAAGTATTAGCAATATTAATTGTTGCATTTATGTTTTATGTATCATGCTCAATTATTTTGTGTGTTGTGTACGCACAGCGCAGCTTCTGGGTCTTCAGTGTCAATTGTATTGAAATATGTGAAGTGTTTGTCGTTGTTAATGGAGTTGTCATAAAGAATATAGCTATAACGTTACCTCTTAGTACTGCATTATCAATATGTTTATGCGTTGGGCAAACAAAGACTGAATGTGCTTTTACCACTAAAATTTGGGCTATGGTCGCTAACATTTCACTGCAGATTAGCGTCACGCAAAGGCGGGGTTTGGAAAAATGACTGGCTAAACGATTCATATGGGAGACGGTGAGCAAATCAGGTAAAAATAAATGCATAATATAAGACAACAAAAGTGTTTTTTGTCATTGCATTGTTTGTAAAACTGTTGTTGGGGACTCCCAGAACAATATTAGGAACATTTTAAATGCCATAATAGGTACCCTTTAAAGCTAATTCTATTTCTATTTTGGTCTTCAAACGTCTTGAAATGCACATATCAGAGAAATAAAAAAAATTAACCCCCTACCAACCTCAAATTTAGGACATCTTTGATTATAAAGCCCTGTATTAGGCAGAAGATCAGTAATGAATGTGTAGCCTACATATTGTGAATGCATTTAATAAACTTAATTACCTAGCTTTAGTAGCTTTCAGTAAATAAACGCGTCTGAGAAAATGATTCATAGCACTATCTGCCCTACCTCACATTTGGGACCACAGTGATTATAAAAACCCTACCTTTGCATGGTAATAAAACGGGTTTATAGTGAGCATTAGATCCTAAACTAAAGTGTTAACTTTTTTTATAATTAAAAAACAAACCATACCCTCATTGGGGGCTTAGCCCCCCTAAAATGAAAATCCTAGTGACGCCCCTGCTATTTACACTCAAATAAAAAAATGATGTGTTGTCTTTACTTAACTTTTTTATGTAAACAAGTTCCACCGGTTCCACATAACTGGGTTTCGTTAAACAAACATAATTTGTTCATGTAACTTCAACATCATGGAAGTCATTTTAAGCAATCATTTGGATTTAATTGAAAAGGCTAAAAATGGTATTCTTTACAATGACAGTGCTGCTATAATCCATAAGGTAAACTTAACTCAGAATTTAGAATTTGGTTCTATATGAGTTCAGTGATTCAGGTCAAATGATTGTGATATAATGATTATGTTAAAACACAACCAACATCATCAGATCATCTTTTCTATTTGATTATCTGGCTGTTATAACTCATGTACAGCAGCCAGACATAATCTAAAGTTAATAATGTAGGGGTCAAGAGCCCAACTAAAACACACGCTCATCTACATAATGGTAACCTGAAATTCCGGATTTCTCCTTCAGTGATTCTGCTTGTTAACATCAGGTGTTTTCAATAATGCTCAATCATCACTCAATTATTCACCTAATTATCTCATTAACTTATATCTCATTATTCATTTAACACAGAGTAAGATCCATGGCATTTTTGGGGATTTCCGCCTGGAATTAGCCAACCCAAATTAAAAAGCTTGCCATTCCCTCATACTTTAGGCTAAATACACAATTTTTGTGTCATTTTACAGAAAACCCTTTGCAGTTTCATAAAACAGTGCTAAAAGTGATAAACATTTAAGTATATGTTGTCTGAGCTTTAATGAACACAAAAAAATAGGCGCTTTTTGATTTTTTGATTTTAAATTAATTTTTGAAAGTGTATAACTCAGGCCCTGTGGGGTCTAGGGACATGCAGACAAGTATGGCTATTTCCTCAATATGGCAGCAAACACTGAAAAAAGAATTATTTCTCTATAATAAAAAATGAAAAAGATATTCAAACAAATCTGAAGGGAGGAATATTACCTTTTTTTTATGTAATTTCCACCTAGCCAAATCTAAACTCTACTCATAGCCAAACCCAGTGGTACATATGCAATATTCCAGTGTAATTTTACAGAAAACCCTTTGAAATTATATAAAACACTGCTGAATGTGATAAATATTATAGTATATGTTGTCTGTGCTATAGTAAACAAAAAGAAAAAAATAGGCGTTTTATGATTTTGATCATTTTATTCTTTCAGAAGATACAAGACTTATCATTTGATACATTATTTCACTAAAATCTGTGGTCTATTAGCATCTAGAAAAGGATCATCATCCTCCAGATGTATTTCATTCATTATATGGCCATCAGTTTTGTCATCTGTGTTGTGTATCACCTCAACATCACCGGCCAGCCTCCTGGAGATCTGATGCCAGCTGTGCCAACTGTGCCAACAGTGCCACATCTTCAATAGAACCTGAAACAAAGAAATCACTGTTTATACATATTTTCTGCACTGTAATAATGTCACTTTCACAATATCAAAATGTAGATTTACTGAAATTACCATTTTTTTCAACTTATGCAAAGTGAAACTAACTATTGCGCAATAATCGAAATTGTTGCGCAATACCAAAAACATTAGACATTTATTTTCAAATAATAGTTTATCAGATTGGTTGCTGTGCTTTCACATTTCAAACTAACAATAACCTTATCAAAAAATGTATATAAACATTGCTGAAAACTCATAGGGTTTCCGTAACTTACCCAAACACTAGTCCTCAGAATGCGCACTCCAAACGTCTCCAAATCGTCCATTTAGAACAGTTGCACTTCCAAAGCTCACGTTTATAAATGACATTGATGCTTTTATATTTCTAGATGCAATTATAATAATCAAAACAGTTCAGAAACTGTAATATAACACGCGATATTCGCGGATATTTCTGTAAACAGAGAGCTGGAGTTGACCCGGAAGTGACCGCGGGAGCGCGTCCGTCACTCCGGAATCCCGTGCTGCGTCCCAATTCGCATACTATCCGTCCTAAATAGTATTCGAAAATAGAATTAGTACGTCCCAAATCGTAAGCTGTGTCCCAATGTGAAGGCTGCATCCTCCGAAGACCGCATTTGAAGGCCGATTGCGTCACAGCGGCGCGACGAAGGCTGTCCCAATTCAAAGGCTGCATCTTCGAAGGCCGCATTTGAAGGCCGATTGCGTCACCGCGGAGTTATGAAGGCTGTCCCAATTCAATTCAGCATCCTTTTTTTTTTTTTTTTTTTTTTTTTATTAATGCTGAGAACGGGAACATACAAAAGAGAAAGCATACATACATCACATAATATCAACCAAAACAATACAGGAGACAATAGCAAAAGAAAAAAAAAAAAGATTAAGAAAAGAAAGAGGTAGGGCCATTACATCACACTAATTTTTTCACACGAAGAGATCAAAGGCAGTACAGACTAACAGTTCTTATGGCTTTCATATTAGTAGATACTGAAATCACATTTATATAATTTTCTATCTCTTTTAAGAGAACAGAGAAGAATTTGCATTTGTGAATGTAAAATTTGCTTAGGAAAAGAATTAGATTAATAACAAAGCAGCCATTTTCGTCGGTGTTTGTGTTTGGAGCTCCGTCGATTTGATTCATTAATCCTTGATTTTCTTCTTTACCACTCAATTATAAACAGGCACTTTCTATTTTTATATCATGTGAACTTATCCTCGATACTATTCCTTATAAAAAACAATCGGATTGCTTTGATATCGCTACTTAGATCCAACTTTCCGAATCTCGGCTACTAGCCTTTAGCCCGCTAGCATTTCACGCGTGGCCTCGAGCGTCTCATTTTAGACCCGTTTCTCTGAAAGCTTCTCTGAAAGTACAGACACACGTTGATTGTGCTTAGAGCCTGCATCAACGGGGCATAAGCACATGCGCGTGCGGTCTGTGTTTGTGTTTGGAGCTCCATCGAATTGATTCATTAATCCTTGATTTTCTTCTTTACCACTCAATTGAAACAGGCACTTTCTATTTTTATATCATGTGAACTTATCCTCGATACTATTCCTTATAAAAAAAAAAAAAAAATCGGATTGCTTTACTGTTTACTATTACTACTAATTTACTGTTCATCTGTTAAAATGGCGAACATATCGGATGTGTGTCTAACGTTACCTCTGAGTGCAGGTGAGGACACATTCGAGCTGATTTCGGTACGATTGGAGCTGGAGTCGGTGGAGAAGCAGATTCGTGTTCTGCTGGAGAAGCAAGCCGAGCTGCGAGATCGGCGATCAGCCCTTGAAACATCACGCGCCGATGCTCACAAGTCAGTGGTTAGTAACTTTGTGACTTTGACTCCGACTTCGTCTACTCCGTGCGTTTCTCTGCCCAGGAGGACGCGATCATCTCTGCCTTCAATCACTCCTGCACCCTGGGTCACGACACGAGCCAGGACCAGAGCAAGAACCTCTCCCCCCCTCCCGGTCTTCGAGATCTCCACCCGGAACCGCTTCTCCCCTCTTCGCGAGTCGGAACGCGACGACGCCGTGATCATCGGCACTTCCATGGTCCGCCATGTCCGTGCTACCTCGGGTAAAGGTAAGGTGCGCACTCACTGCTTTCCTGGTGCTCGTGTTCTTGATGTCGCTGCGCAGGTTCCCTAGATCCTGAACGGTGACGAGCGCGTCGGAGCTGTCGTGCTGCACGCGGGGGACGAATGACATCAGGCTGCGGCAGACGGAGGTTCTGAAGAAGGACTACCAAAGCCTGATCGAGACGGTACGCAGCACATCGCCTAGAGCAACGATCGTCGTGTCTGGACCGCTTCCCACGTACCGACTTGGACAAGAAAGGTTTAGTAGATTATTTGCTTTAAATGAATGGTTAATGTCATGGTGTAATGAACAGAAACTGCTCTTTGTAAATAATTGGAATCTGTTTTGGGAGCGACCTAGGCTCTTCCGTCCTGATGGTCTGCACCCCAGCAGAGTCGGAGCGGCTGTTCTGTCGGACAACATCTCCAAGACGCTACACACCATCTGACTAGTAAGTCAAAGTCCAAATCATAGTCTTTGCTGTCCCAACTTAATTGATATAAGTACCAATGTAGAACATTATATAGAAACTGTGTCTATTCCTCGCTTAGTGAAGCCAAACAACAAATCTACTGTAAGATCTAGCAAGAATATTATTGTAATTAAACCAGAAAATCTAAATATCAGTGAACAAAAACAATTTCTAAAGCTAGGTCTTCTAAACATTAGATCGCTCACACCTAAGGCGGTTATTGTAAATGAAATGGTCACAGATAATAATTTCGATGTTCTGTGCCTTACTGAAACCTGGCTTAAACCAAATGATTATTTCGGTCTAAATGAGTCTACTCCGCCAGGATACTGTTATAAGCATGAGCCCCGTCTGATCGGTCGTGGCGGCGGTGTTGCAACAATCTATAGAGATATTCTTAATGTTACTCAGAAAACTTGTCATAGGTTTAATTCGTTTGAAGTACTTGTGCTAAATGTTACGCTCTTAGATGTAAGAAAGAAATCCTTATTATCTCTAGCCATGGCTACCGTATATAGACCTCCAGGGCCATATACTGATTTCCTAAAAGATTTTGCAGACTTTCTCTCAGACCTATTGGTCAATGTCGATAAAGCAATAATTATTGGCGACTTTAACATACACGTAGATAATACAAATGATGCGTTAGGGGCTGCGTTTACAGATCTATTAAACTCTTTTGGGGTGAAGCAAAACGTCAGTGGTCCCACTCATCGTCTAAATCATACACTAGATTTAATTATTTCATATGGAACCGATCCAACCGATATAGATATTATACCGCAAAGTGACGATCTCACTGATCATTACATGGTAACTTGCATAATACGCACTGCTGAAATTTGTCATGTTGCACCACGTTATAGACCAGGCAGAACAATCCTTCCAACCACTATAGATAGATTCTCAAATAGCCTACCTGATCTATCTCAGCTGCTCAGTGAACCCAGACAAACAGATGAACTAGAGGAAATGACTAGCAGTATGAGCAACATTTTCTCTAGTACACTAGATATTGTTGCACCAATTAGATTAAAAAAGGTTAGAGAGAAAACTAAAACACCATGGTACAACAGTGCTACGCATGCTATCAAGAGAGAAACTCGTAACTTAGAGCGTAAATGGAAACGAACTAATTTAGAGGTCTTCAGAATCGCGTGGAAAGACAGTATGTCACGTTATAAAAGGGCTCTAAAATCAGCCAGGGCTGAGCATATCCGCAAACTAATTGAAAATAACCAAAATAATCCAAGGTTTTTATTTAACACCGTGGCTAGACTAACAAATAATCAGACATCTCCAGAGCAAAATATTCCGTTACAATATAGTAGTAATGATTTTATGAATTACTTCAATGAGAAAATAGAAAGCATCCGAAACACAATTGTAAATGTACAATCCTCCATGGTGTCTTATGACTCTGCCTCAATTATGGCCCCTCTAGAACAACTACACCGCTTTACAACTATAGGACAGGAAGAACTAAATAAACTTATCATTGCATCTAAACCAACAACATGTTTATTAGATCCAATACCCACTAAACTACTTAAAGAAGTGTTACCTGTAGTGGAAGAGCCTCTTCTCAATATTATTAACTCGTCTTTATTTTTAGGTCACGTTCCAAAAATATTCAAGCTGGCAGTAATAAAACCTCTCATTAAGAAACCGCAATTAGATCCAAATAACCTAGCAAATTACAGACCCATCTCAAATCTTCCATTTATGTCTAAAATACTAGAAAAAATTGTGTCCGCTCAATTGTACTCTTTCTTGCAAAAAAATGATATCTACGAAAAATTTCAGTCGGGATTCAGACCGCATCATAGCACAGAAACTGCGCTAGTTAAAATTACAAATGATTTACTCTTAGCCTCTGACCAAGGCTGTATCTCAATACTAGTTCTACTTGATCTTAGTGCTGCGTTCGACACTATAGATCATAAAATACTCTTAGATCGACTACAAAACTACACTGGTGTTCAGGGACAGGCATTAAGCTGGTTTAGATCGTACTTATCAGACCGTTACCATTTCGTCTGTTTAAATGGGGAAAAATCAAAGATAACATCAGTAGACTATGGAGTGCCGCAAGGATCTGTCCTAGGCCCTCTGCTATTCTCAATATATATGCTGCCACTTGGTAATATTATAAGAAAACATGGAATTAATTTTCACTGTTATGCTGATGACACTCAATTATATATCTCATCACGACCAGATGAAAACACTAACTTATCTAACTTGACAGAGTGTCTAAAAGATATAAAATGCTGGATGACGTGTAATTTCCTGCTATTAAATTCAGATAAAACGGAGGTATTACTTATTGGTCCAAAAAACTACCCACAAAATCCCTTACAATACAACTTTAATTTAGAAGGATGTCCTGTTACTTTATCCACTACAGTAAAAGACCTGGGTGTTATGCTAGACCGCAACTTGACTTTCGAAAATCATATTTCATATGTTACAAGAACAGCCTTTTTCCACCTTAGAAACATTGCTAAGCTACGTAACATGCTATCTGTTTCAGATGCAGAAAAGTTAGTTCATGCATTCATGACCTCGAGACTAGATTACTGTAATGCTTTATTAGCTGGTTGTCCTGCATCCTCAATAAACAAGCTACAGTTAGTGCAAAATGCAGCCGCTAGAGTCCTTACTAGATCAAGAAAATATGATCATATAACACCAATTTTATCATCTCTACACTGGTTACCTATTAAGTTCCGTATCAATTACAAAGTATTACTATTGACTTATAAAGCTCTAAATGGTTTAGCTCCTGTGTATTTAACAGACCTTCTATCGCCCTACAATCCATCGCGCTCTTTAAGATCACAAAATTCGAGGCTTCTGGTCGTTCCTAGGATATCTAAGTCTACTAAAGGAGGGAGGGCGTTCTCACATTTATCTCCTAAACTCTGGAATAGCCTTCCTGATATTGTTCGAGACTCAGACTCGCTGTCCCAGTTTAAAACTAGATTAAAGACGCATCTCTTTAACCAAGCATTCACTTAATGCTTACCTTTTATACTACTTCTGAATCAGTTCGAATGCATTAATATTATGAACATCAGCTATGCTAATTATTTCCCATCTGTCTTTCTGCTGTTATCTCGGGACGCTAGTCCCGAGGTAAATAGCGTTCGTCAGCTCCAGTTTGTATCCAGCCTCTCACGAAGACTTCAGATGCCCCAACACCTGTGGAGAGACGACTAAACGCCTGTGGAGAGACGACTAAACGCCTGTGGAGAGACGACTAAACGCCTGTGGAGAGACGACTCGACGCCTGTGAAGAGACGACTAAACACCGGCGATATGTTATGCCTAAATTTATACATGATTAACTAACTGTATTTTTCTTTGTACATTTCTGAAATGCACTTTCTGTAAAGCTGCTTTGAGACAATGTGTATTGTGAAAAGCGCTATACAAATAAACTTGAATTGAATTGAATTGAATTGAATTGAATTGAATTTTCGTTTGTGGGGTCTGAGTCAAAATACCCAAATATAATGTTCCCTTTATCGAAAAAGGGAACTTCGAGATGCGTCGAACGACACGGTGGGAACGCCTCTTGCGTGATTGCGTCTGAAGCATCTATGCCAACTAGTCCAATGGAATGAGAGAATGAGCGTCACGGGCGGGTGACGTCATGAACCAGGAAAGGATAAGAGCACTTCCGCTGCTCGCCGGCATTTAGCTTCTGTTGCCTCAGCAAGCGATCTGTGTCAAAACTGTCTCTGTCTATTTATTGTTGTCTGTTGCAATATTGTATGGAAACGTTATGGCGAAACAAATTACAAACAGTGTGTTTCTCCCTGCCCGCGTTTATTTAAACGGGTGGGGACACACACGAGTTTTGTTTAATTTGTTTGGGGTAGAGCATACTTCTCAGCCCTTGAAAGAAAAAAAGGTGGGGGCTGAGTTCCAACTCTGTGAAATAGTATGCTCTGCTCTCGCCTGTCACTCTGTATGATAGTGACAGGCTTGCGATTCCCAGGACCCGCGTTTGCCGAGGCAGCGTGGGGAATGCATTCCTGGGGATCGCAGATGGATCTTTTGGAGGGGTTTGAAACGGGTCCGTGGGCCTTTTTTCCTTCCTTACCCGGAAGATCCAGCTCTATCTCCCCGGTGTCGGAAGCACGCTCTGCGGTTTCTCCGCTCGGGGAGAGAGAGCCCTTTTTCCTTCATATTCTCCTCCGAGGAGGTTAAATGTTTTAGAATATTGAAAGTGAAAGCAAGCACACACACTGTTGAATTAGATTCGCCATCTATTTCCCCAGTATATGATGAACTGGTGGAGGTTTTGTCCCGTGCTGTTAATAAATTAAATATTTAATGGCCAGCTGAGATTAGGGACGCTCCTAAAAACTTATCGAGCGTTTCCTACATCTATCACATTATCTCCACCACGAGGCTTCCCTTTTCCCTGATTTACACACTGAATATTTAAATTGTGGGATAAACCGTATTTTATTACTACTTTCAGCCCTCGTGTTAAAGATTTATTCAAGGGTTGAAAGATTACGGTTATGATATAATGCCCCAGGCTGAAAAAAAAAAAAAAAAATAGAAAAATGCTGTTTTCACCTGGTCCAGCATCGTCATTTAAAGCCTCTGCTTTGCTCAATAAACCTATCACTAAAGAATCTCGCGTTTGCCGAGGCAGCGCGTAGGTTCAATGTTGTAATCAGAATCTAGCTCGGATCTCGCGTTTGCCGAGGCACCGCTTAGATTTCGAGTGTACTTTGCAAAATAAGATTCTGTGGCTGGGATCTCGCGTTTGCCGAGGCAGCGCGTAGGTTTAATTATAGCTACTTTGGTTTTATGGGTAAAGCTTATACGGCAGCAGGTCAGCTGGAGAATGTTTATAGAAAACTATAGTATAATGCTCCAGGCTTATCAGGCCGATCTGCTGGGGTTCTGGATATAGTGAAATTTGAGCCTTCGCGTCTCTTCGGCGACGCATTCCATGCGTTCGTTGTTAGGTGATGCATTATATATATATATATATATATATATAAAAAATATATATAATAAGGTTTCTCCCTCGCTGTGTCCAGCCCCCTGGGGCTGCTGGGCGTGAGCAGCTCCAGCCGTCTAGTTCATCATATTATGTGCACAGAAAGTGAGGACAGCCCCGACCGAAGTGGAGTGGTGTACACCTCATTACACGGTGCCCGTTCCATTTCGGGGTCCTCACGAGACCCTCCTGCCAACCCTGCCACCTCCGGTGCTTCAGGGCGCAGCGGTCTCCAGCGAGTCGCTGATGCTATGCTGCGGCACAGCATTGGTTTCGCGCCCTCTGAGGGGGCTTTTGAGTAGTCAGGTCAGGTAGTTCCTGCCATTATGTTTCAGGCTCCAGATTTGGCTCTCTCAGTAACACCAGAGGCCAGCCTCGAGAGGCTGGTTCCCTTAGTAAATTTTTTGGCAGCGTGGAAGCTTCTGCCGAATATTTCTCATTGGGTCCTGCAGATTGTAGAGAGAGGATACAGAATCCAGTTTGGCTCTCGTCCTCCTCATTACAGCGGGGTGCTGCCCACAGTGGTGCATCCCGAGCAGGCTCTGGTAATGGAACAAGAAGTAAAGGCCCTGTTAGCAAAAGAAGCTATAGAACAGGTGTACTCACCCGTCAGAGAGTCGGGTTTTTACAGCCATTATTTTATTGTTCCAAAAAAGGATGGAGGGTTGCGTTCCTTTTTTAGATCTTCGCCTGTTAATTCGGTCAGTTCGGAAACTAAAGTTCAAGATAGCTGACCCTCAAACAGATCGTGACCCAAATCAGATCCGAGGACTGGTTTGTCACGATAGATCTAAAGGATGCATACTTCCATA
Organism: Chrosomus eos; assembly: GCA_036326025.1. Taxonomy (NCBI): domain Eukaryota; kingdom Metazoa; phylum Chordata; class Actinopteri; order Cypriniformes; family Leuciscidae; genus Chrosomus; species Chrosomus eos. Next base: position 8,015 of record JAZAVI010000353.1, on the reverse strand, counting down.
TCTCCATCCTCCCTCAGCACAGGAAGTTCCTATGGTTTTCTTTCAGGGGCAAAGAATACCAATATCGGGTTCTTCCTTTCGGCCTAGCTTTGTCACCCGTTCGCATTCTGAATTATATCGACGACTGGCTGATTCTAGCGGAATCAGAGCAGTTGGCGGTTCGGCACCGAGGTGTCGTTCTCGCTCATATGCAGATGTTGGGGTTGAGGCTCAATACCAAGAAGAGTGTGCTTTCTCCAGTATTGAGAACCACTTTCCTTGGTGTGGTACGGGATTTAGTATCCTAACAGCTACAGAAGAGCTGAGGCTAGGCCAGTCACGCACTGTAAAACAGTTCAGGAGACTGTCGGGTCTTGTTGCAGCAGCGTCCAACGGAATTCCTTTTGGCATGCTGTACATGAGACCTTTACAGCGCTGGCTCAGGACCAGAGGGTTCTCCCCGAGGGGAAACCCACTTTGCATATCAAGGTCACGCGGCGATGCTTTCGTGCCTTAGTTATATGTAGTAAACACTGGTTCTTAACCCAAAACCAGTCACGCATTGTAAACAGTTCGAGAGACTGTTGGGTCTACTGGCAGCAGTGTCCAACGGAATTCCTTTTGGCATGCTGTATATGAGACCTTTACAGTGCTGGCTCAGGACCAGAGGGTTCTCCCCGAGGGGAAACCCACTTGCATATCAAGGTCACGCGGCGATGCTTTCGTGCCTTAGTTATATGTAGTAAACACTGGTTCTTAACCCAGGGTCCGGTGTTGGGAGCTCTTTGCCATCGAGTTGTGATCTCGACAGATGCTTCCCTCACCGGCTGGGGAGCGGTAATGGAAGGCCGCTCGGTTCAGGGTCTGTGGAAAAGCCATCATCTTTCGTGGCACATAAATTGCCTGGAGATGATGGCCGTCTTCAATGCGTTGAGACATTTCCTTCCGGACCTAAGAGGCCATCATGTGCTCGTTCGAACAGACAACACATCAGTGGTCTCTTATCTGAACCGCCAGGGGGGTCTGCGCTCGCGTCCGCTTTGCAAACTGGCGCACCAGATCCTCCTGTGGTCTCTGGGGAAGGTACTCTCCCTGAGGGCAGTGTATATTCCTGGGGACCAGAATATAGGAGCAGACATCCTGTCGAGGCAGGAGCTGAGGCCAGGGGATTGGAGACTCCACCCCGAGGCGGTGGAGAAAATCTGGGAGGCATATGGTCAGGCAGAGGTGGATCTGTTCGCGTCTCAGAACACGACGCACTGTCCTCTCTGGTATTCTCTGACGCACCCAGCCCCCCTGGGGCTGGACGCCATGGTGCAGACGTGGCCGAGGCTACGTCTGTACGCCTTTCCCCCTGTTGCTCTGCTCCCAGGAGTTCTGGAGCGGGTCCGTCGGTATGGAATAAGCCTACTGCTAGTAGCACCACGCTGGCCAAGTCGGATCTGGTTTGCGGACCTGATCCTTCTGCTAGACGGGCCTCCATTGGAGATCCCTTTGAGGAGGGACCTTCTGTCTCAGGCCGGGGGCACAATATTTCACCCTCGACCAGACATGTGGAATCTTTGGGTTTGGCCTCTGAGGGGGCCCAACTTATAGATAGTGGTCTTTCAGCTGAGGCTGTTGAGACCATCCTAAGCTCCAGAGCTCCAGCTACGAGGAAACTTTATGCGCTTAAATGGAGAGTTTCTCCTTATGGTGTCACCGACACCAGTGGGATCCAGTTAACTGTTCTGTCAACACAGTACTCGAGTTCCTGCAGGAGCGCTTTGTGTCAGGTCTTTGTCCTTCCACACTAAAAGTTTACGTGGCAGCCATTGCGGCTTACCATACTATGGTGGGAGGTATATCTTTGGGTCGAGACCCCCTGATTACACGTTTCCTTCGTGGCACTTTGAGGCTGAGGCCTGCAATCCGCACTAAGGTGCCAGCTTGGGATTTGACTATAGTTCTAGAAGGCCTGTCTAGGGCCCCATTCGAGCCCTTAGATTCGGTCTCAGAAAAGTTCCTGACTTTCAAGACTATCTTTCTGCTAGCTATTTCGTCCCTAAAGAGAGTTGGCGACCTTCAGGCTCTTTCGGTCTCCCCCACCTGCCTTGAATTTGCACCGGGGGTGGTCAAGGCGTTCCTATACCCAAAACAGGGATACGTCCCTAAGGTTCCAACCTTGACTCCGAGGCCTATTGTGCTGCAGGCTTTCTGTCCTCCTCCATTGCGGACCAGGAAAGACTGCACCTGTTGTGTCCAGTGCGAGCATTGGACACATATGTACATCGGACATCCTCAATCAGAAAGTCCGACCAATTACTGATTTGCTTTGGATCACCTAAGAAAGGTCTTCCTGCTTCAAAACAGACAGTCAGTAAGTGGATAGTCGAGGCTATTTCACTGGCATACGAGTACTCGGGCCAGCCTTGTCCTTTGGTGGTCCGAGCCCACTCGACCAGGAGTATGGCGGCTTCTAAGCCATATTGCAGGGGGTATCTCTTCAAGATGTTTGTGATGCGGCGGGCTGGTCCTCTCCGCTCACATTCGTGAGATTTTACAGTTTGGACCTGGATACCCCAGGTTCTCAGGTGCTGAGTGCTTAGATCAACAGACTGACACTCAGGTACTTGTAATTATGGCGGGTTGGGTATTCTCGTTCCCACCGTGTCGTTCGACGCATCTCGAAGTTCCCTTTTTCGATAAAGGGAACGTCTCAGGTTACTATTGTAACCATAGTTCCCTGAGAAACAGGGAACGAGACGATGCGTCCCCCTGCCATACTTCCTGCGTCCCTGCTATCGGCTTGCTTCGGCAACTGTCGAAGCTAAATGCCGGCGAGCAGCGGAAGTGCTCTTATCCTTTCCTGGTTCATGACGTCACCCGCCCGTGACGCTCATTCTCTCATTCCATTGGACTAGTTGGCATAGATGCTTCAGACGCAATCACGCAAGAGGCGTTCCCACCGTGTCGTTCGACGCATCGTCTCGTTCCCTGTTTCTCAGGGAACTATGGTTACAATAGTAACCTGAGACGTTTCTCATATGTATTGAGAAGCCTGGCCAAATCTTACACTTGATAAATACATCAATATCATTCCAAAGTTTCTGAGTGTAGTGACACGACCAAAATAAGTGAACCATTGTTTCATCAGAATTCAAACAAAAAGAGCATGTTATCTCAATGTCAGATTTGAATCTTTGTATAAATGTCTTAACAGGATAGAACTTGTGCATGAGCTTAAAGGAAATTTCTTTCACTTTATTTGTGAGAAAGAATTTCTGTTGTAAAGACCATATTTTTTTCCAATTAAGGTTAACAAACAAATTATTCCAAAAGGAAATAACAGGTGGAACAGAAATCAAATCCTTAAGAAATAAAGATCTTATTTTATAGTTTTTAGCTTTCGACTCAGAAAAACAGATTTGACCAACAGAAGTATCACAAGGTTTAGGAAGGGATGCAGTAGATACTGCGGAAGAGTAATTACAGTTTTTAAAAAGCATACATAAACCCGAGGGAATAGCTCCCATTACTGTAGCGAATTATTTTGGGGTTATTGGTATTTGATATTCAGAAAGAAATTCTGAATATCTGAACAGAAGACCTTGTTTATCAAACAACTGCTCCACTAGAAATAAACCATTACTGAACCAATTCTCATAAAATAAAGACTTATTCTTGAATAAGATGTTCTTATTGTTCCAAATATAACATCTATGTGGTGAAAAATTATGTTTATAAATTAGAGCCCATGCTAAGAGAACCTGACGATGAAAGTTGGAGAGTTTGATAGGGAGTTTAGATATATCATAATTACACATTAAGAGAAAATTAATGCCACCAGGTTGTGAAAAAACAAGTTGAGGAAAAACATTCCAAATAGAAGATGGTTCGGTTAGGTACTGATTTAGCCAATTAATTTTAAATGTATTGTTGAGGGAATCAAAATCAATAAAATTCAGACCACCATTATTATAGGAGTTTAATATGACTGACTTTCTCATATAATGAGGCTTATTTTTCCATAAGAATTTTATTAAAATCTCATTAATTAATTTAGAGGTGGGCTTATCCACAAAAAGAGACTGGGCTGCATAGGCCAAACGAGACAGACCCTCTGCCTTAGTGAGCAGTGTTCTGCCTTTTAAGGACAGATCCCTCTGTAACCAGCAATTGCATATTTTTTGAGTCTTAGTAATAATAGGTTTGAAGTTTACTGAACATCTACAATCATCTTTAGTAATTTGTATACCTAAATATGTTACCTTATTTTTAACAGTAATATTCTCAATTGAAGTAAGAGAGCTATTTTTAATGGAAAGCAATTCACATTTATTAAAATTTAGATTTAATCCAGAGGCTTCAGAAAAGGGCTGAAGAATACTCAAAGCCACTGGAACTTGTGAAGAATCATTTAAAAATAAAGCTGTATCATCCGCTAATTGACTCATTTTTATCTCAGTGTTACCAATTGTGATACCCTTTAAAGAACTACCATTTATATGTACGCTAAGGAATTGTGTTGCAATTAAAAATAAGTAAGGGGAAACTGGACATCCTTGTCTAACTCCTCGTTTTAAAAAGAATCTAGGTGAAGTACCGTTGCTTAGCTTAATTGAGCTATTTCCATTTATGGAAAGCAATTGGACCCTCCTGCAAAAGGAGTCGCCAAAGCCAATTTTTCGAAGAGCCTGAAATAAAAATTTGTGTTCCAATGTGTCGAAGGCTTTGTAATAATCTAAAAAGAAAATGAAGCCATCATTGTCAATTAATTCTGAATAGTCTAACATATCTAGTACTAACCGTATATTATTAGAAATGTGTCTTTTCTGCATAAATCCTGACTGCGTTTCGTCAATTATAGAGTTTAAAACATATTTTAGTCTTTTTGCTAGGACTGCAGCTATTATTTTATAATCATTATTTAACAGTGTAATTGGGCGCCAATTGTCTAATAGGAGGGGATCTTTATTTAATTTTGGTATAAGAGTTATTAATCCTTGACATAATGTGGCTGGAAATAATGCTTTTTCTATACTTTCCTCAAATACCTTTAACAAGAATGGTGCAATACTAAGATTAAATAGCTTGTAAAATTCTGAGCTCAGTCCGTCTGTTCCGGGAGATTTGTTGGCTTTTAAACAGTTAATAGCTTCCTCTATCTCCTTCAATGTGGGAGAGGCGTCACAAAATTGCTTATCTAAATCACTTAACTGGTTTATATTAGGTAATGATTCAAAGAAATCATTCATATGTTGTTGGGAAAATTTAGAAGTATACAAATCACTGTAAAATTTGGCACAGAACTTTGCGATACTTTTAGGGTCATCACTAATATTATCGTTAATCCTTAGTTTTTGAATTTGGTTGTTTTTAGCTTGCTGTCTTTCCAATCTGAAAAAATATGCAGAGTTTTGTTCACCCTCTTCAAGCCATTTTCTGCGCGATCTAATAAATGCCCCTTCAGCTTTATGTTTATATATGTTGTCTAATTTGCACTGTAATTCAGTCAATTCTGCTTTTTCACAAACAAGTAAATCATCCACATTTTTAGAGAGAAGATTGGCGATTTTACATATAATGGAGTTTTCATCAGTTTTTTTTCTTTTTTGCCAAATCAGTACTAAATTTCCTAAGGTATTTGCCAACTTCATATTTAGTAAATTCCCAGTTGCTGCTGTAACTATTCTCCTCTCTTGCTTTACTCCAATTTTTGTGAATTATCTTATTAATTTCATCTTTTACTTCACTGTAAAACAGAATGGAGTTGTTAAGTTTCCAGTAAGAAGAGAATCCATGCACATTATCAGAGGCAAGAAAATGGGTACGAATAAAGATACTTTTGTGGTCAGAAAGTGGTGATGGCAAAATATCAGTAGAGGTATTGCATAATTCTTTAGAGATAAGCCACATGTCAATTCGAGACTGGGAGGAGAGTGAGTTATTACTCCATGTGAACATCTTTTGAGAGGGATGTGACACTCTCCAACTATCAATCAAAGAGAATCTTTGCATAAACGTTTTTAAGTATAAACTAGTATTGTCAGGGAGTTTTGGAGGCCATCTGTCTAAGCTGCCATCTAAGGCAACATTAAAATCTCCACCAAAGATAAGCATGGAATTTGGATATTTAGTTAATAATTTTAACACATGTTCCTCTAAATGACTAATAAAGGCTTCATTTTCTTTCTGCTGATTACAGCCATAAACACAAACAAGAATACACGTGAAGTTTGAAATTTCAGTGACGAGACAGATATAACGTCCACCTAAATCGCTTACATTAAGTAACACCTTCCCTTTAAACTGATTTTTTAAGATGCATACACCAGCTGAATGGGTCGTACCATGAGACATCCATATGTCCAGTCCCCATTGTGACCTCCAGAAATTATGATCCTCTACAGTTGAGTGACATTCTTGGATGAAACAAAAGTCTGATTTAAATTGTTTGAGATATAAGAAAATAGCCTTTCGCTTAGTAGGATTTCTTAGCCCCCTAGCATTTAAAGAAACAACAGATAAAGACATGAAGTAAAAGAAAGGAAATTGAAGAGAAAGAAAACAAATAAAATTGAATATACCTAGATAAGCGAAACTTATCTAGTAACTTTTTATAAGAAACTTTAAACGGTCAAGAAATGGGCATTAGGAAGAGAACCGCAACTCAAATAATATGAAGATATTGAAATACAGTATGAAATTCCAATTAAGTAAAACTTTAAATGAAATTTGAGAACATAAATATAATACCAGATCGACTAGGTCATTGAGACTATATTGTATTATACAAGCCAGACAACAAGTCTCTGACGCATACTAGAACGTCTCTCAATATACATAAGAGAAACCGTAACACGTTCTAAAGTAGAACTATTTGAACCACGTGAAAAGGCAGCATTTTAAATGTCTTACAAAATCAAGATTGTAGTACCGTCAGATGAGTCTTCGGTGTCCTGAGAAGAGCTGTAGACTGATGATAGTCCAGAACATCGAAGCCAGTCAGTCAAGAGGATGGAAGCAAAATTAAAGTTAGGAGACGATAAGGATAAACGAGAAACTCAGTCAGGACTCGGGAGGGAATATCTCAGATCCCTCTACAAAAGCTCTTCCACCCACAAAGTGAGCTCGCTTGTTCTCTTTTCTCGCCTTTTCCACGACGGGCCATAGTTTGTTTCTTCGTTCTCTATCCGCTGGAGACAGATCCTCGGAAATTTTCAGGTTGTTGTTTTTAAGAAAAATTGAATCTTTAGCAGCACGCCAGACCGCGTCGCGTTGAAAACGGGAGGTAAACTGGACGATGATTCCTCTGGGCTTGCTGTCGTTCATCCCGTTTGCGACCCAAGCGATGAACGGTGTCCACGGCATCCTTGAGTTTGTCTTTCGCGTCTGGCAGAAGGTGCTGGCAAACGTCGATGATCTTATTACGGACATCTTCCCGTTCACTTTCAGGTACCCCGTGAACTCTGAGACTCCATCGACGTGAGTAAGCCTCAAGGTGCAGAAGCCGTTTCTCCTGATCATGTGAGTTAAACTCGACTCTTTTGGCTATTGACTCAGTCGCGCCGATTTTGACTTTCAAATCTTTCACTTCGGCACTCATAAAGTCAATAACATCTTTCACTCCAGAAATCTGCCTGGTATTTTCATTAATCGTTTCTTTCATACTAGCGATCACACGTGAGTTTTCCCCTACCATCTTTTCCAAAGCATCCGAACGATTATTAATCAGCCTCGAAAGCTCCCCGAGTTGTGAAAGGATGGCAGTTGTGTCAGCACTCTCGGTCTTGCGTTGTTTGATGGCAGGGGATTTACACGGGGTTTCTGGAAGACAGGGAAATTCTTCCTCACACAGCATGAATTCTGCGGAGACAGTGGCGTCGTGGTTCAGGTAGTCATGCATGTTGTCCATCAGAAGTTCTTGGTGAGCTTGACGTGTTTCATTAACCGTTTTGTTAGCATTAGCAGCAGCTTGAGGTCCGTTCCTACTTTTTCTTTTTTCGGATTTCCCCATTTTGACAGTCAATGCAACGACTAGTTAAATGTGATCT